>ML285384.1:0-18684 GCA_005239495.1 Nicotiana undulata
ACTATCGGCCGAAGTCATAAGGGTGGGTCATAAGGACTGACTCGGTCATAAAGCTCCACACACGACTCGGTCATAAAGCTCCACACGCGACTCGTGCGCTGACTCGATAAAATCTCCACGATCGCGAATCATCCATGCGACTCGTGGGCAAATATCTCTCCCTGCTCGCGAATCATTCATGCGACTCAGGGGCCAATGACGTATATATATAATCTCCCGATCACGAATCATACCTGTGACTCGGGGCCAATGATGCAAAGTAAAACTCTCCCCGATCACGAATCATGCCTGTGACTCGGGGGCCAAAGAAAATATAAGTTCTCCCCGATCACGAATCATACCTGTGACTCGGAGGCCGATGAAATTAGTAGTATAATTCTCCCTCATCACGAATCAAACCTGTGACTCAGAGGCTAGTAAAATAAGTCTGATCTCTCCCTGATCACGTATCAAACCTGTGACCCAGGGGCTGATAAAAATATGAGAGTAATTCCTCCCTGATCACGAATCAAATGTGACTCAGGGGCTAGTAAAATATAAGTGCAATTCCTCCCTGATCACGAATCAACCTGTGACTCAGGGGCAATGAAAATATAAGTTCTTCCCGATCACGAATCATACCTGTGACTCGGGGGCCATGAATGCATGAATGCATATATATGACTGCATGAATGCATATATATGTGTATATTTAGATACCGTGGTACCGAATTGCCCACACTCAACGGGATCGGATGCTCACATCTCACTTGATAGCCAAAGTTAGGATTTTTATCATATTATCCTTTTTGCTCATAATATTACCATGATGGAACAATTCAAGTACAAGAAGGAATTTTAACCACCTTCATTTATCTCAACAACTCATTATAGGGACTCATCTCATTTACTCCTTGCTCTTTATCAAATATATCAGAAGTAACACAATTACTCAATTGATGAAGTTCATAATTCTTATCTGAATATTATGTACATTTAATTCGCAGCTATCATAGCTCAATTTCATCATATATCAGTAATAACTCGTACAAAAGATCATATAATATCAAACAAACAGTTAGAACATGCTCGTGGGTCCTACGGCAACCCAACATACAGTATAGATTCCACGTACGGACTCTTACGTGGTGCGTACGTAGCCCCCACAACAAGCACAATTAGCAACAAAGAGCCTAGGGGACATTTTCCCCTTACAAAGTTTGGAAAGGAGACTCACCTGGACAAGTACTCCTCTGGTCAACAGACCAATCGACAAGACACACGAATCCTCCGAATCACCCTCAATGGCTCGCAACTAGCCAAAAACACATGATTATATCAATTTAGGAAGAATCGAGGAGGATTTATCAAGGATTTTCCCTAAAAACACATTCTTGACATACTTGGCAAATTCAACTCCGAGCCTCGGCGTCCGAAAAATTATAATTCTTGAAGAAATGCGCTATACGTCGCCTAAGGATCAAGATTAACTCAATTAATCATCCTACAATGGCCCTAAAATCAGAATTCCCATTTTCCTCAAAACCCTCTATTCTCCCCAACAATTTCTTATGAATTTCTATGAATTTGGAAGTGGAAATTCCCAAAGAATTGAAGGATTTAACATGCGGAGGGTTATGGAATCACTTACCTGAATTACTAGGCCGAAACACTGCTATGGAGCTCTTAGAGGTCTCAACTATGGAGGAAAAATCGAGTTTTGGGATGAAAGATCACGAAAGGGCTATTTATAAGACTGCCCAGCTGTTTCCGCACCTGCGACCTTTGATGGCCTGGGCCCTGGGGAATGGTCGCGCCTGCGGAGCCCGGACCGCCCCTGCGGAGCCGCACCTGCGAGAGGAAGAGTCGCCCCTGCGTCTAAGGCCGCTCCTGTAATGGAAAGGCCGCTGGTGCGAGCCTCGCGCCTGCGGCTCATGGACCGCAGGTGCGGTCACACCAGAAGATTTCTCACCAGCTGTGCAACTGCTGGTTTTTTACCCCGATCGGGGTCCGGGAGACCCCTGGGCCCACCCGAGCCCTCGAAAAATTATACCAACAAGTCCCAAATCACATGACGGACTTGCTCGAGCTCCCAGAACACTAAAAACATCATCCAAACTATAAATCACTCTCCAAAACCCCTTATTTCAAACTTAGGATTTCAAGAAAATTCCAATGGCTCACCGATACGCCGAACGGGTCTATACTGCTCGGAATGACCCCAAATTTTGCGGACAAGTTATAATTGACTATACGGAACTATTGCCAGTTCCAGAATTCCATTCGGACCATGATATCACGAGGTCCAATTCCAGGCTGAATTCTAAATCACATGAAATCCTAAATTCAAATTCAGGTGCCGAAATACTCCCAGTTCATCAGAAACTCGAGGTGAACACACTCCTAAGTCCGAAATCATCATCCGGAGTTGCTGGAGCTGTCAGAACTCGATTCCGAGGTTGTTTGCTAAAAATGTTGCTCGGAACAAAAATTTGCCAAATAGGCTAGCCTTCAGGAACCAAGTGTTCCTGAACTGGCCAAATCACTTCTGAATCTTGAACTACCTGCCCACACAAGTCATAAGGCACGCGTAGCCGCTATGGAAAGAGTCATTCATGGGAACGGAGTCCCAACACACAAAACGACCGGCTGTGTCGTTACAATTTGTATGCATAATTCCTAAAGAACAGGTTATCTAAATGCACAACAGTCCAATATTAATCCTGGTTTCAGAAGATGCAAGCGTGACAATTTACTTAGTGCTATCCTAGAGACATGATTTCTGAGTGTTTATGAGGCATGGTTATGGCATTATGAGACATAATTGCATGAAGTACAAATTATTAATATATGTATCCTAGAATAGGATTTCTAGGTGATATAACAGTAATATCAAAGATGCTGGAAACAGTATGCATAAGACACAAGGACATTGTATCTAATGCATGATTTTGCACACATTGGCCTTAAACATGAGTTCTATTGCGCAAAATAGGAAATATAGGCCTAAGCATGGTTTCTACCCTTTATAGCATGCAAGTTATCCCTTTCCCTCTTTCACTATCCATCCCCCGAGTTCTTTACAAATTATTACATGCCAAGGATTATAAATTACATAACCAAAAATAGAAAATAAGAAGTTATTCTATAGGGAGCCTTCAATTAGGCCCAAATCCTCCAAACCTCATTGGCATATGGTATTTCACAGCCTTTCATAATCAGGGTGTGTCAAAGTTCCCTAAGGACCTCAAGGGCTCTTGGGCAATGCTCACACCCAGACTTAGTAACCGAGAATTGAACATGTGCAGTGTGGAAGTACCAGCCTCAGTGTGTCAGAGTTCAGAGGGAGCTCAAGGGTCCCAAAGCAGTGCTCACACTGAGGGGGTAGAACTTAAGAGTCTAGGAATAAAGTGAAGTGCAAGAGATAGGTTTGAAAAAGGTTTTGACAAAAAACAGTACTGGATTGATTCAGTAAGTAAAGAAGTTTAAAAAGGTTTTAATCAATAATGAAACAACTTGAATATAACGTAAACATCTTTGGAAAAGCAGTAAACAACTAGAACAGCTCCAGCATATTCAAACATATATTTCACTCAGGGATAGTGGGAATTGGGGATACATAGAAACAAATTAGGATACATATTAGCATTTAGAGAAGTTTTAGAGTGTCACAGACTAGCATTGAGTCTGAACAGTCACAAACACAGTTGGTCACCAAGAATTCATGCCAAGATCTAAACATAATCAGATTCGAGGGAGTACTGGGAGAGGGTAGTACATAATTACGCATAGGTTTAGGAAACAACATGTGTTCAAGATTACATGGAGACTATGTAATATACAATGCAATTGTAGTACACTAGGGATCACAAAAGACATAAGTAGGATGATATTGAAACACACAAGAGGGAGTACACATGATGAGGCTAAATGGGAGGGGTACTAAGAACCAAACAACAGTGTATACCAAATTAGTTGCAAGTAGGACAACAAAGCCATAAGTAAAAGAAGATCAGAAACAAGATGAATCGTAGTACCCAGAGAAACATATTGTTTTGGAGACTTTAAATATAAATTGGAAACATACCAGTTGAAGACATCAAATACAGAGTAAGAAGTAAGCAAGTAGAATAACTAGTCTTGGCTTCCAGCCGACTAGTAACAACAAGCAATCAAGAGAGGAGCAATAGAATGTGTGTGTCGGTAAAAGAGAGTGGAACAAGGTTATGTTCGTGTCTTTTAATAAGAGAAGACCATGCATATATATAGTTTGAAGACAAGTAGCAAATAAGTTGGGAATCAAAATTAACCAGTAATTAAGGGACTGAGTATCAATCAGTACACAATCAGTATAGGTCTCCCTAAATTGAAGGAATCAAGTTCAAACGGTATTATCAGACTGCAAATAAGGAAAGGTACTATATGTAGCTTAGAGGAATATTCAAAATAGTGTAAAATCAGCATATGTATCCCTTAATTGAAGGGGTTAAGTTCAAGCGGTTAGTAGGAAAATAGCAAATAAGGAAAATTCCCATATGTGACATGCATATAACATATAAGGAAACAATTTCAACCCAGTACAAGCATACAATAGAGGCTAGGTTCACCGGATTCTAATTAAGAGAATAGGAATCAATTAACAACAAATTAATCATGTAACAAGGTAAAAAATAAACTAAGGTCGGAAATTAGTGAAAGTATCCCAGAGGAAATCAGCAAGGTTTTCAAATCACAAGGAATCAGGGATTCAAATAATAGAGAATAATACTGATTACTATAAACTTCTATGTATGGACATAATATAAGCAAAGGAATAAGTCAGGGACCCTAGTAGTGAAGACATATGAAATTAGGGATTTACATGAATTTATAGGTTAAACAGTAATGTAAGCAAAGAAAAAATCAGAGACATAGATGAACAACATAGGGAAAATATCATAAAGTTCATGAAACGCAAACACATATGCAAACATTATCACAGACAAAAGCGGGGACTTAGGGTTTAGGTCTAAAATTAGGGATTCCAACACAACAATCCAGATAAGATAGAAAACTTAAATAAATCGTTAAAACACAGTAGAGACCCCAGATTGGTCGTGGGGTTGGGCCGGGTAGGAATTTGGTTTGGGTCGGGGTTAATGGGGCGGATTTAATCAGATGGGTTGGGGTATTGGGTCCAATTTAGGCTATAATTTAAAATAAAAGTGGCCAATTGTTAAATACCCATTAAAATTAGATAAAAAATTATTAATAAAATAGATAATGATTATATAAAATGAAATTAATGCTAAGTAAAATGAAATTAAGGTAATGAGTTAATATTAAAAATATAAAAGGCCAAATTATTGATTTAAATGGTATAAAATGTTTAATTGGATCATAATTGTAAAATCACTGTAATTAGAGCTAAATAATGCCAAATTGGCTAATTTACGAAATAATTAAATACCAATAGGATTAAAATATTGTATTGAGCTGGGAAATATTTGAAAATTATCTGTAATACAATTTATGTATAATTATTGAGATAAAATACTGAATAAATTGGAAAAGAAATCAATAAAATATGTAAAATTATGGAAAAAATGCCAGTTATTATTAAAAGCGATTTTGAAGGCATATATGCAAATTTTAAAATGATTTGAGAAAAATTGGGTATCAACAAACTCTACTTGTACTTGGCAGTCTTAGAAATAACGGTAAGCGGGGTCCCAGTCCAAGAAGAGTAAGGTACACAATTGCCTATTTACTATGTTAGTCGAACCTTAGGTGAGGCTGAGACCAGATACCCACACTTAGAAAAATTAGCGCTTGCTTTAATAAGCGCCTCTAGGAAATTAAAACAGTATTTCCAATGCCATCCATTATGTATTGTATCTACCTATCCCCTTCGCAATATTTTGCACAAACTCGAACTTTCGGGTCGATTGGCCAAGTGAGCTGTCGATCAGTGGGTATGATATCGAGTATCGACCCCGAACGGCCATCGATTCTCAAATCTTGGCAGACTTCCTGGTCGACTTCATGCCAGCCCTCGTACCCGAGGTCGAAAAAGAACTATTATTGAAATCGGGTACATCATCAGAGGTGTGTACCCTCTTCACAGACGGCGCTTCGAACGTGAAGGGGTCTGGGATGGGTAGCGTTTTTAAAGCCATGCACAGGTAATACAATTCGACAATCTATCAGAACTTCGAAATTAACTAACAATGAGGCCAAGTATGAGGCCATGATTGTAGGTCTTGAGTTGGATAAAAACATAGGAGCAGAGGTCATCGAGGCCAAATGTGATTCCCTACTCGTGGTAAACCAGGTCAACAGAACTTTCGAAGTCCGAGAAGACCGAATGCAGAGGTACTTGGACAAGCTACATGTAACTTTACATCGGTTTAAAGAATGGACCTTACAGTATATACCTCGAGAACAGAACACCGAGATCGATGCCCTTGCAAACTTAGGGTCATCAGTCGAATATGATAAACTTAACTCGGGGATTGTCGTACAACTCTCGAGATTAGTGATCGAAGAAGTCCACGCCGAAATACACTCTACAAGTCTGACCTGGGATTGGAGAAACAAGTACATCGAATACCTAAAGAACGGGAAGCTCCTATCAGATCCAAAGGAGTCAAAAATTCTACGCACAATGGCAGCACGGTTAAATTTGGCCGAGGATGGAAGGCTATTTAGGAGGATGTTCGATAGACCATTGGCGATATGTTCGGGACTGGAAGATACCGACTATGTCAAACGGGAGATTCATGCAGGCACTTGTGGAAATCTTTTCGGTGTCGAATCATTGGTCTGCAAAGTTATCAGAGCAGATTACTACTAGGTCGATATTGAAATGGATACAAAAGAGTTCGTTTGAAAGTGCAACAAATGTCGTATGCGCCAATGATTCACCAGCCTAGGGAGCAGGTCCACTCAGTCTTATCCCCATGGTTGTTCATGAAATGGGGAATGGACATCGCCGGCCCTCTCCCATAGACCCCAAGTGAAGCTCAGTTTATTTTATTTATGACTGATTATTTTTCTAAGTGGGTTGAAGCATAGGCTTTCGAGAAAGTTAGAGAAAAAGAAGTCATAGACTTCATTTGGGACCACATTATATATAAATTGGGGATGCCTTCTATGATTGTGTGTGATAATAGCAATTCATCAGCAGCAAAGTGACTAAATTTCTCAAAGATCACAAAATTAAAAGGATTCTATCAACACCATATCATCCCAGTGCGAACGGACAAGCCGAATCGACCAAAAGAACCATTATTCAAAATCATAAAAAGAGATTGACCGAAGCTAAGGGGGAAGGTAGAGAGATATTTTCAGAAGTTCTTTGGGGTACCGCACGACGTCAAAATCCATTACGGGGGCAACACCATTTTCTTTAGTCTATAGTGTTGAAGCTCTTATCCCGGTCGAGGCCGGGGAACCTAGCCTCAGGTTTTGATATACAGAAGAATCGAATCATGAGGCCATGAATACAAGCCTAGAATTATTGGACGAAAGATGCGAGGCGGCCCTTGTTCGATTGGCCGCACAAAAACAGCGGATCGAAAGGTACTACAATCGAAGAGCCAATCTTTGACACTTTAAAATTGGGGACTTGGTTCTAAGAAAAATCACCCTCAACACTCGAAATCTGAATGAAGGAAAACTATGTCCAATTTGGGAGGGACCATACAAGGTCCTCGACATCATAGTAAAAGGATCCTACAAGCTCGACACGATGAACGGCGAGCAATTACCAAACAATTGGAACGTATCGCTCCTAATATGATACTACTGCTGAGGTACGACCTTTCCATTTTCATTTATATTCTAAACTAACCAATTGCAGGCATTCGATCAAGGATGGCAATGGATTCTTTAACACAAAGTGTTTAGGTCTAAAAGCATGTGTTGCACTCTTTTTTCCTTAGACTAGTTTTTGTCCCAAATGGATTTTTCCGGTGAGGTTTTTAACGAGTCAACCATTGTTCGTGCTAACTTAGAGCAATTCAACAGTATCCTAGGCTTCTTTACAATCAACCTCGAATACTGGGGGGCATAACCCTCGGATATTAACTTTGTTGCAAGGAAATTACTTCGTAACAACGGGGTCTCGATAGGTAAATTTTGTAATGGCCAAACGATCGAGTGAACCGTGACCATATAGGTTGCTCGAGCCCTGACATCAAACATGTACGCATGTATAATCATCTATGAAGAGAAGTATTTTTCCTTTCCAAATATCTCATGCCTTAGAAAAATTTTACTTTACAACTTCGTACTCTCGATCTATTGTGAGAACAGGCTTAAGGGCCGACAATAACTGAAGCTCGAACAACTAACCCCATACTCGGGGACTGCCGTCCGAAAAATAGACGAGATTAAATTATCAAAACCTCAAGATCATATGACCTTAAAGGAAATCCTCGATTTTTATAGGCCACGGCCACCCCACTCAAGGACAGATACTTTGGGCAAGCTCGAAGTGAAACGGGAAAATAATCCCAAGAGATAAATCCCAAACTAAAAAGTGTACGGCCAAATTGACACGGTTCGGATATGTCCGAATTCAGTAATAAAACAGGCCTTTGAATATTTTCATAAATCAGTTAGAAAGGCTACCTCGGAAATAGTACAAAGGTCTTAGATAATATCAAGCCTCAAAAATTCTAATGAGTACAAAATTGCTCGAACTCTCGAACAATTTCTTATTTCGTGCTAAGGCATTACAAAACATTACAAAGGGTTCGATAGTATCAAGCCTAGAAAACCCTAATGGGTACAAAATTGTTTGAACTTTCTAATAATTCCTTATTTCGTGCTAAGGCATAATTTTTTTTATATAACTACCAATAAACTTTTCAAGCCGAAAAGGGGAAAAAGCCATCCTTTTTACAAAGGCCATATCGGCCTAATACAAAAGCCTAAGGGCCATCTTTTGCTTCGAGTTCGAGAGCAAATACCCACTGGAACGTAAAAACTACACCAATTCGGCTTTGGTTAAATTGCCTAAGCCTCGAACCTATGAATACAATCTCATAAGGCATAAACAAAATAAAACTTTCATAAGGCAAAATTGAAGTAAAAACAAGTCAGAAAGGGAAAAAAGATCTTTATATATATTAAAATTTATTTACAAGGGCAACATGGCTCGGTCGGGATTCTATACAAAAATATTCAAAAAGGAAGATCCTAAGGGCCGAATCTTCTCCAGAAACATCTTCACCATCGGGGTCCCCTCCACTCTCTGACCCTCTCATGCTCACGGGGGCTTCGTCATCGAGAGAGGCCAGTTCTTTGACTTTAACTTCAAGCTCTTTGGCACTTTCGATCTCGGCAGTGAAATCGAAGCCACGAGCATGGATCTCCTCGAGAGAATCCTTTTGAGACTGGCACTTGGCATGTTCGGCAACCCAGTACGCTTGAAGTTTACAGATCTGGGCAACTTCTTTTGCTCGAGCTTGAGCGGCTTTGGCGTCAGACCGATAAACAGCCACGATTGCTTCATCTTCGCCCTTGGTTGTCTCAGCCTCAGATTTGGCTGTCGCAAGTTCCTTGATCAACTTCTCTCAATCTGAGGTTACTGAACCCAATCGAGTCTTCAACTCCTCGGTTTTCTTGGGTTGCACCAAGTTTTTCTCTTTCAAGCTTTGGAGTTGACTCTCAGTCGAGGATAGTTGAGATCGAGCAGCCTCCTTCTTTGAGGCAAGACGGTCCATATTTTCCTTTCATGCATTGGTTTCCGCATCTACCTCTCCACGAAGTTGCCCGATTATCTTGAGCTTCTGTTAGACCTGTGGGATAGAATTGTTAGTTTTCATGCCTGAACTGATGACATAAACTTCTAATATTATTATTACCTGCTTGGTTAGTTTGCTTTGTTCTTTATGAGTCGCCGCTAGCTCAGCTCGTACGCCCTTGGCTTCTTCTTCTTTATGCGCACTGAGAATCTTGAGGGCATTTTTCTCCTCAGTTAGACCTTGAATATCGGCCTCGTATCGGCTCAGTTCTGCTCGATACCTAGAGAAAGCCTCATGATAAAGCACCAAGGCCTACACAAATAGAAGAAAAGGGATTAGGCAAGAAGAAAAAATAACACAAGTAAGGGAACTGGCATCGGCAAAGAGAGCTAGGGCCTACCTGATTCAAGGCCTATTGGGCCTCGTTAAAGAGAGATGGTGATACCACCTCATTCATCAAAGCTTGGTCCTCCTCTATGACCAGGCTCCGAAGATAACCAGCCACCCCTACGGGGGTGGCAAAAACTCGTGCATCCTCCGAGACCGAGATTAAAATTGTTAGCTTGCACTCGGGATTGGAACTTGGGTCCGGAAACTGGCTTGTTAATTTTAATTCTGAGGAAGTTTTGCTTGAGCTCTTCCTCGGTATCTCTAAGTCACTTATACCAGCGGCGTCATCGACCCCAGTGAAACAACCACGGAAAGGGTCCTTCTCTCCGTGGTCTCCTTCTGCATAAGGAGTCTTCATGGCTCGAGCATCCTAAATCATTTCCTCGAAAATTGAAGGAAGTGACGGGGAGTCTCTGACTTCTATTTCCCCAAGTGGGTCTCTTGGGGTGTTCTCTCCATCTCGAGGAGCCTCGACACCAGTCTCCACAACTTTTTCAGCCGCCTTCTCACCCTGAGGCGAGGAACCTTCGGCTCCAGTTGGCTCAGGGATTCCGATTGAATTCCCTTCTTGGAACCAGTAAGATCAAGGCAGAGTAATTTCATCTTCGACCGATATGGTGGCCTTTTTACCCTCGGTTTTAGTTCGTACTCGAGCCACCAAATCGGAATCATCCTCATTTTCGTCTTCTTCTTTTTCCCTCCTTTAGGAGTTAGGCTGACTCCACAAACAGAGGAATGAAGTTCTTTGTTGGCTTACGAGCCTCTCTCTTCTTAGGCTCTGGATCCTATGAGGTCAAGGTCCTTTTACTCTTTTTCTCCTTTTCCGGCTTCAGGACAGGGAGTGAAGTTTCTTCATCGCCGGATGGGGGCCTCATGGTTGCATCTTTCCCAAGACCTGCCAAAAGGGAAACCGAGTAAGCTCGGAGAGGCATTTTAGTAGAACATTAAGTAGGAGAACGATACTTCTCATGGTTTTTGTCATCCCACCGGCCCTTTGACAGATCGCGCCATGCACGCTTAGCATATAAAGAGGTCAAGACCAGGCGCCTGACACAGCTCTCGAGATGAGGGACCGCATCCGGCATCCAAAAAGCATCTTTACGGAGCAAAAATGTTGATAAGAAAAAATGAAGAAGCAATAATGACAAACAAAAGCTAATAATGGAATTGGACTTATGTTTCATATTCCACTTCTCGGGAAACGGCATGCTCTCAGCCAGAATCAGGTCTGAGGTCTTCACTCAAACGAACCGACCCATCCAACCTCGATCTTTGTCCTTATCTAGGCTTGATATAAGTGCCTTGGTAGCCCGGAGATAAAGCTTTATTAGCCCACCTTGGTAGAGTCGGGGGCTATACAACCTTATAAGGCGATCGAAGGTGAAAGGGAGCTCGGCAATCTTTCTCACAAAAAATTAGAGTAATATTACAATCCTCCAAAAGGAGGAGGGGATTTTTCCAAGGGTCACTTGGTACTTTCTGTATAAGTCCACGATGACAGGGTCAAGGAGACCCAGCGTGAAAGGGTAAGTGTAAGCACTCAAGAACTCTTCCACCTGGGTAGCGATATCTTCTTCAGGAGCCGGTATCACGACTTCCTTGATTTTTTAGTTGCAATCTTTTTTCACTAGTTTGAGGAAATTTTCGGATATCGAGCATATGTATCACGACATCGGGTCGCATCGATCGGGGACCAACGAGGTTTTCTCGATTTTAAAGACATAGCTAATAACACACCCCCCGGAACGCACTCCTCAGGGCGCAACTCCACCATTATTTTCTCGTCGGCCAGCCGAGATGAGGAGGCGCTTTCTTTTTGTGGCACAGTCTTTGACGTTTTCGCCATTTTATTTTGAGAGTAAAGGAGAATGGAGATGATAACATTTTGCATTTTAAGAAGGGATCAACAATGGAACTTGAAGATTTGCAGATGAAAAACTTGAATGATGCAGAGAGCTTTGAAGATTAGAGCAGAAGAGATTGAAAGAATGTAAAAGAGGCATATCTATGGGTTTTACGGCGATGGTTCAAACTTTCTAGTGGCCGACCGTCAACTGAAACACATTAAAAACCTGGGAAATTATACCGACGGGATGTTTCGGTCACCTCTATCACTTACATCATGGTGATAACGTCATGACAAATCGGGGTACAAATCAAAGACTCAATTCGTTTCTTGTCATTGCACACCAAAGAACGAGGGACTATATGATACGGTTAAAACCGGGCTCACCCGATTTTGTTGATTTACCGAGACCAGGATTGTGGGTCGAGGATCAAGCCCCATATTATATCATACCGATACATTAAGATAAGGTACCGAGCTTGAGATTCTAAGTACTAATCAAGATCGAGACCAAACGGGATAGACATAGAGCAAGAACGAAGATAGCATATTAACGGAAAGCTGAGATATCTATGACCGGTCGAGGATCGTGGCGAAAATCTCGAAACAGATTAAATCAAGAATGGTTATTTAGCTAATCATGGGATTTCCTTCTGTAATTAGAATTGTACCATAAGTGAAATTCCTCTACTATATAAAGGGAGTTCTAATGATTTGTAATCATCCAACTATCGCATATCAAAGCAATATAACACTCTTTTCTCTCTTAAATTCTCTTATTCTTCAGTTCAGTTCATATTAGTTAATTCTCAGCCGGTTCAAGGGCGATCTAGCTCGAGAGCCAAGTTGCATTTTATACTGGTTTGATTTATTTATTGTTAATTTCTAGCATTAATCATCATATCTATCAATTGGTACTAGGTGAAATCACGTGTCCTTAAAACCACTCATAAGTTTAATTGTTATCCGAATATAAGGGTAAACACATTTTTAACGTGAATTCTATATTCATACCCTGATAATAGATAAGTCTAATTCTTTGCTTGAAAATTTTATTTTGTGCTCCCTAATCCTTTCCCTTGTGTAAGGTCCTGATTGTAGGAATCTTGATTGATTCTATTGTTCGTATAAAATCTTTGAATAATAAGCTTCTTTGCGCAACATTCCTCAAATACAAGACTTGGAAAATTTCTTGTAATACTTGTCCTGGCTAGATCTTCCTTGAGTGTTATTCTGAGAGCGGATAGAAAATATCTTCCTTCTATACAATCAACATTTTAGCCAATATTCCCTTCCTTTTCTTCGTAAGAAATCTGACACCTTATTTTCTATATAATATTTTTCTTCCATAAGGTAGTTTATCTTCTCTGTGATTTTAGCAAGCTTCCTTACATGATATTGAAAATCTTCCTTTCAGTAGAGATTTATTCTAGAAGTGCAGTATTTCCTTTCTAGCTTTGAGATCGATTCCTAAAGGTACTCATAGAATATTTAATGTTACTTTTTCCATTAAGCTTTGTACCATAAGTAGGCAAACTGCTTCATGTGATATTCAAGCTTCTCAATCATTCCATTTTTTATCAATCATGGACAACTTTATACCCTTGATTTTCTTTGAGTTCAAATACTTTTCAAAATAAATATGATAGCTAGAAGATTCTTCTTTCCATACAATAAGCAAATCATCTCAATAAATCTTCAATCGTGTTCTCTATAAATAGCATCCGTGCTAAATGCTTTCTTCTTCAACTTCATAGTAAATCAAACATTATTCATCCATATCTTCTCCCTTAATTCCATAGTTATTTGGATCTTCACCAAATCATTCTTCCTGCACCAAAAAATAATTTTACCAATGTAAATATATTTTTTATTAAAACTTATATTTGTTTGGTATCATCAAAATCAATAAGTGGAATCTTACGGCTAACACTGATTAGTCGGGAAATTATGTTTATGATCGTTAAATCTGGAAAAAAAGGAGGAGCAATAGTAATTACGATTAACATAAATCTTATTACGTTCTTCTTCTTGCTCTCTCCCTTAGGGATAGATCTACGTTTTGAGAAGCTGATACAGGCGAATCTTTTGTATATCTGTCACGACCCAAATTCCCAACCTTAGGGATCGTGATGGTGCCTAACACCACACTTGCTAGGCAAGCCAATGTTAGAACTCGATTAGCTATTTTCCTTTGAATATTTATGTAAACACAATAAAACAATTTAAAAATAAACTAAATCTAATAATTTCCAATGAATAACTTCATGAATAAAATAATAAACGAATAACAAGGGGCCGAGCCACGAACTCAATATATAACTATAAGAGTACCCCAGGGTTTGGTATCACAATTCACGAACTACTAAGAATACTACAAATAATGGGTTGAACGAAATAATGTAGTTGTTTTGAATATAATAAAAACAGTACTCTATAGAACTAAGAGAAGACTCCAAAAATATGCGGACACCGGCAGATCTACCTCGTGTCTCCGAATGATGAATGCGAGCTACTGAAAATATCCTAACGCTGGTCGGTACCTGGATCTGCACAAAATAGTGCCGAGTGTAGTATCAGTACAATCGACTCCATGTACTGAGTAAGTGCCGAGCCTAACCTCGGCAAAGTAGTGACGAGGCTAGGACAAGACACCACATAAAAACCTGGATATTTATATAATTTTACTAGCAGGAATAACAACAGTTAAGGAATTTAAAAGAAATGGCAATTAATGGGAATGGAGCATGCGATGGGGAATTTCTAACATAATAAATGAGGAAAACAATAAGGCAAACACAAACGGTGATCTACAATAATTTCAGCAATTAAAAATAGAAAAGAAACTTGCACGGCATCACTGTTTAACCAAAAAATAAATTATTTTGACTAAATCTTAATTTAGGATAAACTCGGGTTACTGATAATCGAATTAGTAAAATAAAGAATAAGTAGCAATAATTTTGAGAGCAATATGCAAAGAATAAAATAACTTATTGCCCCCGAAATCAGATGATCCTGTTTGTTACATTTTTATCCCTTTTATAGGGATGTTCTCCTAGTACAACGTTTGTATTTCTGTCATGATAGACTATTTAATGCTTAATTATTACATTTATGAGGCGTTCAATGATGATTAGTAACTATTATTTTAGGAGTTACATAACGTACAAGACATTGATTGCTGATCTTCGAATCGGCCCATTATTGCGTCTGGATTCATCGTGACCATGTTTCTTCTTCTTTGATGATCTTTCCGTGGCTAATTCCTTGTATTGACCGTACCTTTTTACCCCGTGTCCACGTGTGATATTTTATTTTTTCCACCTGGCTGGCTGAGTCATCCAAAATTTGTACACGTATGAGTCTATATTTTTTACCAATACAGATAGTCCCCCCATTTGCCATGTATTGAGCGTATAATACTTGGTAAGTGGATACTCATTCATGGCGGGAATATTTTGCCGCCGCTTTACCTCGAAACCTTGTATTCTTTTATGGGCGCATGAGTCGTACATCACTTCCATTTAATGCTTCTTTCACGTGTTCGTTTCTGATTGGTTCTGAAATGAACCGGCGCCTTTTAGGGCTTTTTGCGGCTGCATCAAGCCCGAAGTGGCACCTTTAATTATGACTTTCCATACTTAACTTTCCAAGTTTCGACGGTCGTCATTAGGTATAAATAGTCTTCTTCTTTTCTTCCTTAGCACGAAAAAACTTCCATAACTTAATTTTTCCTTTGTGAAAGAATTTCCTCCTTGATTTTATAAATATGTCTTCCTCAGGTCAACCTGAAAAGGTTATTGATGTTGAAGCTTAGGATTCTTCTTCTGCTCCGTCTAGGAGTCGTAGAGGTGGCCGATTAAGGAGTCTAGGACGTACCTCTATTAGAGGTTCTTCTTCTCCCTCCTCTGCTAGGTCGTTGTTTTCTACGAGAGGTAGATCTTCTCATTCTGTTTCTAGGAACAAGGATGATTTTCATGAACCCAGAGTTGCTGAAATCATTCCTTCGGAGATAATATTTCCAGAAGTAAATTCTCCTATTACCGAACAAGCTCATTCTTTAGATAGCATTGAGAAATACGCTACCATCATTACTGTAGGTCACATTTCATTTGTTCGTAGGGAGTGTTCTTGGGAGTCTAATGTTCCCGTTCTTGTGCCAAGCAGTACTCAAAAGGTTACGTCTTTTAAGACGGGTTTTTCTTACGTCTTCACTTACCCTTTCACATTAGGATTTCAGCCTCATGTTGACCCTGTGATCATAGAGTTTTGTCGCTTTTTTAATATTTGCTTAGGACAAGTTGGTCCTTTAGTATGGCGTGTTGTCGCCTGTCTGAGAGTTCTAGCTTCAAAGGTTTCCGTTCCTTTTACATTTAATCATCTGATGCATTTGTATTCTCCTGCTTTATTCCGCCAAGGGGATTTTACTCTGGTTTCCCGGAGCAAGAGGGTTTTAGTAACCCCCGGCGATGACAAAGACAGAGGTTGGTACCTTAGGTATGTGGCTGTTCCCACTGCTATTTTAGTGGGTGAAAATAATCTTCCCTTCCCCGAGAAGTGGAATCGTGCACGTAAGTACTTTGATTCGCACCTGTTTTATTTACATAAAATTTATTTTGTGTTATTAACACCGTATCTATTTTTTTTTTTACAACAACTATAAATGATGTCGAGAATGTCTCCGACATTCGCAGTTGTGTAGAAAGAATGTTGACTGCTGCTCTTGCCGAGGAAAGATCCTGACAGTACTTTTCGGCAAAGTATAAGTTGATTGTCAAGACCCATGGTAAGCATAGTTTTTCTTACTCCTTTCCTTGCTTGAATTTTTTATTAACTCTTTTCCTTTTTCTGATAGGGTTTTCTACCCGTGGGGCATCTTCATCATTTCCGAGGATGTATTTGTCTCATGCCCAGAGTATTCTGACCAGTGCTTCGAAAAGGAAAGCCCAAGATTCCCGCTCTGGAGGGGAAGATGTAGGTGAAGAAGATGGTGCTTTAGTGCACCGGGTGAGAAGAAGGCGGGTAATTTCGGATGAAGAGTCTACTCCCGCGCCTCTTTCTTCCGTGTTGGCCATCAGGCCTTGTTCTTCTCGTGATCAATCTCAGTCTCAGTCTTGAGATCCCACTGAGCGTCTATTTCACGAAGGGTTTGAAATGGACCCTGATGATGTTCCTTTGGCTACCATCTACCCAAACTTTGCTGCTATTTCTGCTCCCCAAGTTACTTCTGTTTTTTCTCCTTCAATTCCTATTATCTCTTCAGTTTCCCTTTCTTCCGTCTCTGTTGAAGCGCCCGCAACTCTTTTGGCTTCCGGTCCTTCTGTCTCTTCTGCTGTCCCTGCTTCCATGCCTTCTATTATAGAAGAAGGGTCTTCCAGCAGGGGGATGAGAAGGGTCATGATTGAGGTTCCAGCTGGTGGTAGCCTCTTTAAGAAGATTAGTACCGGTGAGCCGGAGATGTGGCTCAAGCCCTTAATTGGTCCTGAAGAAAGAGCCAAACTTGACAGTCATGCATATCTTACTTGGGCTAATGAGGTGGTATACAATTCCTTAAAGGTATATACTTTTTAAAAGATCTTTTGTACATATATTGTTTTAATTAACAGTTTAACATTTTTAATTGTTTTACTGTTTTTGCAGACGCACCTTATTGGTATGGAGCTTATGAAGAGAATCTCCAACTATGAAAAAGAGTTGCAAGTGCTGCGTGGGCTTGATGATAATAATGCACAATATGAAAGCCTTCAAATAGAGATGGAAGTTTTGAAAGAAGAGAGAGATACCTTAAAGGAACAACTGAAGACTGTCAAAGGAGAGCTAGCAGTGGAGAAGGCTTCTTTTAGTCAAGTCAATAAAGACAAGGATGCTCTTGAATCTTCTTTTGCTGAACATCTGTCAAAAGCCACGGAAGAGATCCTGTACTTGAAAGACCCGTTGGGGCGAAAAGAAGAGTATTCTGGAGAACTCGTACGTAATCTTTCCCAAGCTCAAGAAGATCTCTGAGGAGCCTTGATGAAGGTCCAAAATCTGGAGGAGTTAGTCGCACCTTTGAAGGTTGCCCTTGAAGCTGCTGAAACTAAAAATGACAACTTAAAGACTGAACTTCAGGTATGGTCGAGAGACTATAATGAACTTGAAGAGTCAACAACTGTTGAATTAAGTTGGGCATATATGAATGCTCGCCACGACACACTGATGGAGATGAGTCAAGTAGGCTTCGATCTTGATGCTGAGATTGCAAAATCTAAAGAAGCCATAGATAAGACTCAGCAAGGTCTTGATCTTTCTCCAGCTGATGTAGCAGTGGACAATCCTACAGAAGAAGAAACTAACTCTTCTCCTTCTCCTCAAGAATGAAGACTTTTTAGTCATTCCCCTTTTTTTTTTATTGGATTGGTGTAATTACTCCCAGCTCCATCGAGAGTAAGTTTGAAATTTCTAAAGTCCCTAACTGACAACTTAGGGGCATCTAAAAAAATGTATATTTTACGCAACTAAGGACTTAGTTTAGTACTTAGTTTATTTAGCCACTTTTATATTAATACAATGTTTTCTTTTGAGACTTTTGTGAATTTTGAGCCTTACTCTTTACTCAAGTCTATCGCTTTTGCTGAGGTTTTTGTTCGTACCTCTTGGTTTATAAAGATGCGTGCTTTACTTTGAACCCTTTTATGATGGGTGTAGTATAAGCTTTAACCTTTGTATATGAAAGGCTTTGTTTGTGAATTAGGG
>ML285385.1:298-13149 GCA_005239495.1 Nicotiana undulata
AATTACCGACGGAGTGCATCAGTACAACCATTTAAACTTTGACCGGTCAACATATCATAATTTTTAATTTTAAAAAAATTTAAAATTTAAAAATTTAAAATTATTGAAAGACTCCGTCGGAAAGTCTTTCGGAATACCGACGGATAAAAGTCCGTCGGTACTGCTTCATCGGTAAATAGTTGTTTTTTAGTAGTGGCAAGTTGCTATTTCGAGGGACTTTTTGTTCTCTCGGTGCATTTAAACTTTTTAATTCCTAATTTCTTAAAAAGCTTTTCAACGTACGTCACCACTGGGTCAACAATGCAAATCTAGGTCGCTGATGTTGTCAAAGATCTACGGTCATTGAGTCGCACAATGCAAATCATTGTTTATGCTGACAGTTGCAAAGGCATGATTAAATGGCGTTCATTACCAAAATCCTTTTTAATGAAATTCATGCTTCAAGGCAGTATAGACGATAATTAATAAGGATTATATCACAAAAGGGATTTCTTTTGAAAAACAAAAGTTGTGATGAGAAGGGTGGAGTCAACCACAACTTGTCTTAAAATTATGTGTGATTGTTGAATATCTCGTATGGGGCTCAGAAGCAAAAGTTTTTCTCATAATAGTAGTTAAACCAGATGACAGTATAGCTGCAGTGAAAGCATACACTAAAGAGGAAGGGTCCAGCATATTATCTACAGTCGAGCATATTGATAGCTAAAACTGATGAGGTGCGCTATCATCTACAGTCCAGCATATTGAGTTTAATAAAGGGCAAATGGCCAAATATACCCAGTACTATGAGAATAGGTTTAAACATACCCTCGTTAGCATAAACACGGTTGTGGGTCGAATACATAGGCAACCCCTTAAATTTGGAACGGAAATTCTATTTAAGCAACTTCTCTTCGCATGGTTCCTATCGAACACTTTAGACTTTTACTCATGTTAAATTGATTTGACACGACGATGAAAACGCAATACCCATAAGTATATTTTAATTTTGTATGTATCTCAGAAACGTTGCTCTGGCAGCTCTGTAATTTTTTGAACTTGTTAGACGTTCATATGATAAAAATATTTTTTATTTGAACATTCATATGGCTACAAAGTGTGGGTGGTCGGTCGTATTTAATTAGATGTTCATCAGATAGAATAAATGTCGGAGGGATTGGTTGACATAAAGTGGGATAGAATCAGTCGGAAAACTTACAGATATGAGTATCATTTATCTTTCCCTTCTCACTCATATGCCCGAGCATCCGGTGCCACAATATTGTATCATGATCAACTGTTGTTATAGTATTTCTATGTATTGCAGTTGCATACAGTGTTCCATTCTTGAAGCCTCGTGCCACAACCAAAATTTTGAATTAATGCCTTTCAAATAGTTATGCACAAATCAGGCCCGATTTTCGAGCCCAATTCGGCAATACCCGGTCCATTAGGTGGCTGGCCAAGAAAAAACTCAAAACGACATTGTTTTGACTTAAAACTGCGTCGTTTTGCTTATTGAATCAGAGATCCAATCTCAACCATCCAATCTTTCTTGATCTAATGGTCCAAAATCACCCTTATCTTAGGTATTTAAAGACTCCACTTCCTAATTTTTGCCCCCATTTTTCCTTATTTTCTCATCTCCTCTCCCCCTTTCTTCTTCCCCTATCTTCTCTTCTCCTTTCTGCTAGACCCACCGCTGCCGCCGCTCTTCCGCTGCTGGAAATTGCCCACCGGCGGTGGCCATCGTACAAACCATCCCAAAATTTCACCCTTTCTTCTTCTCAACCTCCTCTCCATGAATCCAAACCTCAAATCCTTTAAATCCCTCCCAATCCCCATAAATCTAAGCCTAACCGAAACCCTAGCTGCTGCTCACCAGCGCAAACTCCAAGCGTTTCACACCATTGGCCTCCTCTCACTCTCTTCTTCTCCGTTCCATGCCCCAAAACCTTCAAAACCCCTCCAAAATCCGGCCAAAATTCCGCCGAATTCTGGCCAATCACCTTCTGCCGCCGCCTAGCATAAACACGACCCCTTAGTCTCTCTTTCTCTTTGACACAATGCTGAACTCAGCTTGGTTTTCTAGAGTTTGTGCATTTCGGCATTTGTCATCGAGAAAAATAGGCGTGGAGGTTGATTCGCCATCTTGTTGTGCTGCACTACTAGTTTGAAGACTAAGCGTTTAGGTAAAATCCTAATCCCTTGTTCAACGGTTTTAGTTTCTCTTTTGTTGACTGATATTTAGATTTTTAGTTTAGATCAAGTTCAATTTTTTCTTAATTAGTGATTAGTCATCTTTTGTTGATTTTTGAAATTCTGTTGCTGTTTATTCGTTTAGGCTATTGCTTCAATCCTTTCCCTCTTTTCACAACTTCTGTTTTACCCCCATTTGTGTTTAGGTTTAGTTTAACTTTTAGTTTTCAATTAATTGTTAATCTGTGATTGTTAGTTCGTGTTAGTCTTATTAACGGTCAGCGATATTAGTCGTTACTTAATACTTTTGAATCATGTATTAGTTAGTCGTTTACTCTGTCGTTACGCTTTGTTTAGTCAATCGGTTTTGTTAATCACTTTTGAAATCCGATTAGCTATTTGTAATTGGCGAAGTTTACTGATATTCTGGTTTTGCGATTGAATTTGGTATTTTGCCTTAGTTCAAAATCTGTTAGTCGGTATTTCGTGTTTAGTCTCGTTTTTGATTTTGTGTTTCAGTCAACTCGATAGTTGTTTCATTATCAACACGTATCCTGTGTTGCCTTGGTTGTTAAGTTCTATTTCATATTTATTATTTCTAGTTTTGTCTATGTTTAAGCTAATTAGTTTAAGGCCTTAACTACACGTTTGCCTGTTTGTAATCATTAGTTTCTTTGTTAGTTTAATGGTTCAAGTCTAGTAATCTGATTTTGCACCTTCTAGTTTGAATGCAATAGTTTAGTTTGATATTGGTTTGTGAGGGTACTTGAGTGTAGGACCTTTCTTTGGTTTCTTTTCACTGTTGCGGACTGTTTTGGAGTACAATACTCCAAATTCTGTCCACAGTTGGTAAGAAAAACTGTTCATTGGCCAAAATTCTGGTTTGGGACAGATTTTTGTAAAAATCCATCATTTTGAATAGATTTTTGGCAAAACAAAAGCTGTCCCAAAGTCATTTCTTCTCCTATATAAAGAGGATTCTTCCCTCATCTTCTACACATCTTGGACTCTAGAAAGACACATATTTTACTCACTCTATCACACATCTGCTAGGCATTTTTTGTCACGACCCCGAAACTACCCCCGGACGTGATGGCGCCTGTCGAGATACTAGGCCAGCCAATTAAATTTTCAAACATAAAGAAACCTTTTGTTTATAACATTTCTAAACCGATAGTTCATACCAGTTTCAATTTAGCATTTTTTAAAACAGAAGATGATAAGCCAAATATCTAAGCACAATCCAAAATCCCGGAGTTACTAAAGAAGATACAAAAATATGACACAATATCTATAATACAAAAATAAGTCTAGGGAGTGCAACTACTACAGAAATAAGAAGGAGAAAGCAGGGTTGCGGACGCGTGCAACTAATTTGCAAAAATCTTCGAGATCCCTGGACAAGCAAGCATCTCACTCCACTCTAGCACCTGAATCTGCACACAAGGTGCAGGGAGTAATGTGAGTGCGCCAACTCAGTAGTAATGAAAGTAAATAATGTCTGAGATCTACGAAACACAAAAAACAAGTCATCAATCCATAGTAATCACAATTTCTTCTTTCAAAATCATAGATACGACTTGCAACACTTGAAAGTCTATTTCAGTAAAATCCTTTTAAATTATACCTTTTAGCAGTTTTCCATAGAAATCAACATAATTTAGTGTAAAAATGATAGAAATCATAAATTGCCTCTCGGGCAAAAACATGTTTCATAAATCGCCCCTCGGGCATAACATCACTCAGAATCGATCACTCATCATACCTCACAACCACTCGAAATCAGCCCCTCAGGCAACCTCACAGTCACTCATGCCTCCCAATCACTCGTCACTCGGCACTCGGCTCTCGGCTCTCGCACTCAGTAGGTACCTGCGCTCATTGGGGGTGTACAGACTCTGGAGGGGCTTTTACGTTCCAAGCGCTATAACAGGCCATCTTGTGGCATAATCAATCAGGCCCTCGACCTCTCACATATCATACACAGTGTAACATGATGCGGCGCGCAACCCGATCCCATAATATCCTCACAACATTGACCCTCGGCCTCACTCAGTCAGAAACTCTCAAAAAGCCACTCGGGCTATCAGTAAAACAGGGTACTTGACCCAAAATATCATTTTATACCTCAAAATAGTGTAAATAAGACTGAGTTTCGAAATCAGTTAAACATAAAATGACTGAGTGTAAATCATAAGTCAACACAGTGAGGAATAGCAGTAAAAAGCCCCTAAGGGTCCAAACAAGTTGGAACAAGGCCCAAAATAAAGTAATAATATTTAAACATGAAATATTCTATGATTTTTAACCTAATAGTTGCTACGGGATGGACCAAGTCACAATCCCCCAAAATAGTGATAAAATGCGAAATCCAGGATTTCATACCCCCAGGACAAGATTTATAGTCATTACTTACCTCAAGCCGGATGAAAATTTACTCTGCAATGCCTTTGCCACTCGGCTCGCCCTCAACACGCCCCGAATCTATTCAAAAATAGATTCATATTATCAAAATACACTAAAGGAACAAAGCCCACTCGAAAATAACCAATTTATATAAAAAATTCCGAAATTGACCAAACCCGACCCCCGAGCCTACATCTCGGATTTAGATAAAATTTACAAAACTAGAATCCTTACGCTCTCACGAGTTCATGCATACCAAATACATCAAAATCGGACCACAAAAGACCCCTCAAATCCTTAAATCAAAGTCTCCAAATCTCAAGCCCTAAACCACCAATTTTGACCACTAATTTTCATAAATTTCATGTCGAATCAGTCAAATATCGCCATAGAAATGAGTTTTAGGTCCAAGAATCTTACCTCCACAAAATTACCTTGAAATCCTTCTTCAAATCGCTCCCAAAAGCTCCAACCCGTATGAAAAATTGATGAAATAAGCCAAATATTCGCGAAGGCAACTATTTATATGTTCTGCCCAACAAATCCGCACATGTGAACAAAAAACCCGCACCTGCGGCGCCGCACCTGCAGAAAATCACTCGTAGGTGCGGTTTTTACTTAAAACCAAAAATCCGTATCTGCGTCCCTCTTCACGCATCTGCGGGCTCGCAGATGCGAGCCAACCTCCGCACCTGCGCTTCTAAGCCAGGCTGCCTAATTCTGCACCTGCGCAAGGATAATCGCACATGCGGGCATCACACATGCGACTCCCCATCCGCAGGTGCGGCCACACCAGAAGCCTAGCACCAGCATCAACGTTGCTGCATTTTCCAAGTTTAAACCTCCCGATGACCATTCAAAATCATCCCGAGCCCCTCGGGGCCCCAAAAAAAAATACTGACACCTCATATAACATCACCCGAACTTAGGCGAACCCTCGGAACACTAAAAAATAACATCAAAACACCAAATTAATCCATGATTCAAGCCTAAGGATTTCTAAACTTCCGAAATTCGCCAACGATGCTGTAACAAACGAAACCACTCCCGAATGACTTGAAAATTTGCACACACATCCCAAATGATCCTACGGACCTATTCCAACTTTGGGAATTTCATTCAGACCCCGATAGCTTATTTTCCACTGCCGACCGGAAATGCCAAAAATCTAATTTTTCCAATTCAAGCCTAATTCTACTCCGGACCTCCGAACAACATTCCGAACATACTCCTAAATTCAAAATCACCTAACGAAGCTATCTGAGCCATAAAAATCACATTCCAAGATCATTTACCTACAAGTCAACTTATGATTGACTTTTCCAATTATTAGACCAACTTAAGAGACTAAGTGTCTCATTTCTCTCCACAACCACTCCGAATTCGAGCCAACCAACCCAACACAATATAGATGAACTAAACAACAAGAAACGAAGCAGAAACAGGGAGAACGAGACTAATCTCACAGAACGACCGGTCGGGTAGTTACATTATCCTCCTCTTAAATAAACGTTCGACCTCGAACGAGTTTAGAAACATACATGGAGTCTCAAATAGGTGAGGATATATGCTCCGCATATCCCGCTCAGTCTCCTAGGTGGCCTCCTCCACCGGCTACCCTCTCCACTACACCTTCACTGAAGCTATATCCTTAAACCTTAACCTTCTGACCTAGCGACCCAAAATGGCTACTGACTCCACCTCATAAGACATATCACCCTCGAGCTGAACCGTGCTGAAGTCCAAAACATGAGATGGGTCTCCAACATACTTCTGAAGCATGGAAACATGAAATACAGGATGCACACTCGACAAGCTAGGTGGAAAGGCAAGTCTTCATCCACCTCTCCAACCCTCTGAAGCACCTCAAAAGGCCCAATGAACCAGGGACTCAGCTTGCCTCTCTTCCCGAACCGCATAACACCCTTCATGGGTGACACCTTCAGCAGAACCTTATCCCCAACCATGAAAGATACATCTCGAACCTTACGGTCCGCATAAATCTTTTGCCTAGACTGCACCGTGCTAAGCCGCTCCTGAATCAACTTCACCTTATCTAAAGCATCATGTACCAAATCTGTGCCCAAGAGTCTAGCCTCACCTGGCTCAAACCAACCACCGGAGATCTACACCTCCTCCCGTATAAAGCCTCATATGGAGCCATCTGAATACTCGACTGATAACTATTATTATAAGCAAATTTCACGAGTAGCAAAAACTGGTCCCATGAACCCCCAAAATCGATAAGACAAGCGCGCAACATGTCCTCTAATATCTGAATAGTGCGCTCGTACTGCCCGTCCGTCCGAGGGTGAAAAGCTGTACTCAACTCAACTTGAGTACCCAACTCTCTCTGTACGGCCCTCCAAAACTGCGATGTGAACTGAGTACCTCTGTAAAAAATGATAGAAACTGGAAAACCATGCAACCAAACGATCTCCCGAATGTAAATCTCAGCTAACCGCTCCGAAGAATAAGTAGTACCAATAGGAATGAAGTGCGCAGACTTGGTCAGCTGATCCACGATAACCCATATAACATCGAACCTCCTCGAAGTCCGTGGGAGCCCAACTACAAAGTCCATGGTGATCCGCACCCACTTCCACTCTGGAATATCCAACCTCTGATGCAATCTACCTGGTCTCTGGTGCTCATACTTGACCTGCTGACAGTTGAGACACCGAGGTACAAACCCAACAATATCCTTTTTCATCCGCCTCCACCAATAATGTTGTCTCAGATCCCGATACATCTTCGCGGCACCCAGATGGATAGAATACCCCGAGTTGTGGGCCTCCTCAAGAATCAACTCCCGAAGCCCATCAACATTAGGCACACATATCCGAAAATGCATCCTCATAACACCATCATCACCAATAATTACATCCATGTCATCGCCTCGTCGGACCCTATTCTAACGAACGAGCAAGTGTAGGTCATCATACCGGTGCTCTCTGATATGGTCATAAAGAGAAGACCTAGAGCCTACATAAGCCAATACCCTGCGGGGCTTCGATAAATCCAATCTCACAAACTGGCCTGCTAAGGCCTGAACATCAAGTGCTAAAGGTCTCTCTGCCACTGGAAGATATGTTAGACTCCCCAAACTCTCTGCTCTGCGACTCAAGGCATTGGCCACTACATTGGCCTTCCCCGAATGGTATATAATAGTTATATCATAGTCCTTGAGAAGCTCCAACCATCTCCTCGGACGCAAATTCAGAGCCTTCTGCTTAAACAAATGCTGCAGACTACGGTGATCAATAAAAACCTCACAATGCACCCCATACAAATAATGACGCCAAATCTTCAAGGCGTGAAGAATGGATGCTATCTCAAGATCATGTACCGGATAATTCTTCTCATGAGTCTTCAACTGGCGCGAGGCGTAGGCAACCACCCTACCCTCCCGCATCAATACACAACCAACGCCTATCCTCGAGGCATCACAATATACGGTATAAGAACCTGAAGTTGATGGGAATACTACTGAAGATGCGGTCAAAGCGGCCTTAAGCTTATGAAAGCTCTCCTCACACTCGTCCGACCACCTGAACGGAGCACCCTTCTAGGTCAATTTGGTCAAGGGCGAAGCAATAGAAGCAAAACCCTCCACAAAGCGACGGTAATATCCTACCAAACCAAGGAAACTCCTAATCTCCATAGCTGAGGACGGTCTGGGCCAACTCTTCACTGCCTCTATCTTCTTCGGATCAACCTGAATACCCTCACTGGACACCACGTGTCCCAAGAAAGCTACTGAACCAAGCCAAAACTCACACTTGGAGAATTTCTCATTAAGTTTCTCCTCCCTCAATCTATGCAACACCACTCTCAAATGTCGAGCATGCTCCTCTTGGCTACGAGAATATACCAGGATGTCATCAATGAACATAATAACAAAGGAATCGAAATATGGATGAAACACGTTGTTCATCAAATGCATGAACGCTGCTAGGGTGTTGTTCAGCCCAAAAGACATCACCAAAAACTCATAATGACCATAACGAGCCCTAAAAGTAGTCTTTGGAATATCTGAATCCCGAATCTTCAGTTGACGATACCTGGATCTCAAATCAATCTTAGAGAAAACCCTAGCTCCCTGAAGCTGGTCAAATAAATCATCAATACGAGGCAAGGGATACTTATTCTTGATTGTAACCTTGTTCAAATGCCTGTAGTCTATACATATTCTCATGGAACCATGATACCCTCGCACCTGCGTGTTCAACGCCCAGATGGCCAAACTCCGCGTCCGCGACCATTCCCCACATTTGCGAAATCGCACCTGCGGTCCCCAATCTGCAAGTGCGGACACACCAGTACAACAGCTCCAGCTGCATTTTCAAACTTCTAAACTCCTTGATACCCACGCAAAATCATCCTGAGACTCTCGGGACCTCAACCAATAATTCAAACAAGTCATATATCACTACCCAAACTTATTCGAACCTTCGTAACACCCAAATTAACACCAAAAAACCAAATCAACCTCGGATTCAAGCGTAAGAACTTCTAGACTTCCAAAATTTGCCAACGACGTCGAAACCTATCAAACCACGTCCAAATGATCTCAGATTTTGCACACACGTCACAAATGACTCTGTGAACCTACTCCAACTCCCAAAATTCCATTTTGACCCCGATACCTAATTTTCCACTGCCGACCAAAATAGCCAAATTTCCAACTTTTTCCAATTCAAGCCTAATATTACCACGGACCTCCAAATTTCATTTCGGACACAATCCTAAGTCTAAAATCATCCTACAAAGCTAACCGAATCATAAAAATCCAAATTCGATTTTGTTTACTCATAAGTCAACTTTCTGTTGACTTTTCTAACTAAGAGGCTAAGTGTCTCATTTCACTCCAAAACTACTCCAGACCCAAATCTACCAACTCGATATAACTCAACACTTCTGAACAATACATAAAGAAGCTGAAATGGGGGAAACCGGGCTATAACTCTCAAAACGACCGACTGGGTCGTTATAATGCGCAACCCACATATGTATATCTCGCCTTGTCACGCCGCATATGCAAATATCAATAGTATCCCAAGCACGACAGGAACCTCGTGCAACCCCATATCAATAACTGCACCGCAGAAACCTCGTGCATCACAATAACAACAACCGCATGGCAGAAACCTCGCGCATCATCACAATAAGTATAACAACAACAATGACAGTAATACAAAGTACGGTAAGTAAACCAACTCAAGAACCTTTGATCATAATAAACGGTAGAACTAGTCCACAGGGAATAACCATAATAAAGAATACAAGGCGTAATAAGAACAAGTCAACAAGGAAGAATTTTTTTTTTCTTCGGAGCCGTTTCTTTTTCCGTCCCACTGCCCCGGCATAGCGCTTCGCTTCCGGTTAATATGTATCAATAGTCCCACAATGTACGGTTCAACAACATGAAACTAACACGAGTCAAATAATTTCAAATAAGGGAAAGTCCACTAAGACATAGGGTGCTTAAGCTTCTTTTAAGTTGGGACAATTACGGAAGAGTTACAACCTATCCAAATAAAGGTAGGCCATGGGAAGATAACCATAACCTCAAGTAAGGGTGAACATTTACAAAAGGGATAACTACTACTTTGAATAAAGATAAGCATTTAAGGAAAGATAACATGGCAATGAAAGAGATAACAGTTTCAGTAAAGGCACATATGAAACAAGTAAAACAATAAGAGTGTAACATGAAGCAATTGATTCTATTTAAGCAGGTAGAGAAGAGACTAGTAATCAAGGAACGTAATCATAACAAGAGAAACTGCATATTCAATGAATACAAGGACTAAGGAACCCTAAAAGGCCAATTTCCACAAATAAGTCTGAGAACATACTCATCACCTCACGTACACGGACTACAATTAGCATAAAAGACTCAAATCCTAAGGGGTAGTTCCCCCACATAAAGCTGGGCAAGATACTTACCTCAAAGAAGACAAACTAATACTCTAAAATGAACTTCTCGGGTGAAGTGACATCCGGACGGCTCAAATCTAACCAAAGTAACTTCAAAGAACAAATAAAACTCATAAGAAACTATTCTGGATTATAAAGTCTCAATCTTTATCAAAATCTAAAAATCGATCTTAAAAGTCGACCCCCCGGGTCCGCACCTCAGAACCCGACAAATTTCACAAATCCTAAACACTCATTCCGATATGAGTTCAACCATACCAAAATTATTAAATTCCGATACCATTTTAACCCTCAAATTATGATTTTTCATATTGAAAACTTTCTTCAAAAGCCACCATTTTCCTCAACTCAAAACACAAACTAAATAATAAAAATGAAGACAAAATCATGGCATATAATAAATTCTAGATGAGTTACACAATCGTTTGGATTGAAACCCCCCCCCCCCTAAAGAAGCTCTAAAAACCGAAGTCTAAAACTCACAAATGAAGAAAATGGCCAAACCCTCGACTTAAATAATTCTGCCAGAATTTTTGCATCTGCGGACAAGGAGGCGCACCTGCGCATATGCATTTGCAAGAAAGAGTTCGCATTTGTGAACTCAGCTAGCCAAGCCTGGATTCCCATCTGCGGATTTAGAGCTGCACTAGCGCTACCGCAGAAGCGCAAGAGAGAAATGCAGAAGCGAGCTTCTTTGCAAGTGAGACCCCTGGACCGGAAAAGACGCCTTCGCACCTATGTGCCGGCCTCCGTAGAAGCGAGCGAGCTCACAGTCCTGTTTGACCATAGAGGCGATCAGATACACGCATGAGCAGAGCCGCACATGCACTCCAAGATGTCACAGGTGGGAGACACCTGAATTAGACCTGTTTCAAACCATGAAAAACATTCGAAACTCGGCTGAAACTAGCGGCCTTTGGGACCCCATCCAAACATACCAACAACTTCCTTAACCTAACAGGGACCTGATCGAGACGTGAAATCACATCAAACAATGAAGAAACTATGAATCGCACCATGAATCGAACTTATGAACTTCTAAATCTTTCAACTTCTAAAACGCACGCCGAAATCTATCCAACCAACCTGGAATGCCATCAAATTTTGCAGACAAGTCCCATATGACATAACAAAGCTCTTCCAACTCTCAAAATTGCATTCTGACCCCGATATCACCAAAGTCAACTCTTGGTCAAACCTCTCAACCTTGCAACTTCAACTTTTCCAACTTCCGCCGAAATGCTTCAAATTACCCTACGGACCTCCAAATTTGAATTCGGACGCACCCCTAAGTCCAAAATCGCCATACGAAGCTCTTCAAGACCTTTGCCGTAGAACGGAGCTTAAATTCTCAAAACGACTGACCGGGTCGTTACAGATATAATTATAATATTAGAAGTACTAACCTCTTGAAATCGTTGCACAAATCCTACACAGAACAAGATTCTAAGGCTGAAGTCTTCTGTTATTATCCTTGTAAGACCTTGGACGAAATTGCTTTGGGTGAGAAAGAACAATACAACTCTAAAAAGTGAATTACTGGGTGAAAAATGTCTTATTTATGTAGACTCATTTTTCAGCCAAAGAGGTCTCCAAAAACGCGTACGATTCTGCTTGTGCAAGTAGAACCTTACTGTAACTCTAGAGGAAGACTGTGATGACCCAAAGGGTCATCTTGTGAATTAAGACCATATCCGCGTTTGTTAGCCTTATAAACTTTATTCTTACTCACCTCGATTTGTGTGCGCAGTCTGTGCGTAAATCCAAAAAGCCTTTATGTAGAAATTTATGAAACAATAATTTTTGGGATTTAAAATTAGATTTTAGTTGACTTTGGTCAACGTTTTGAGTAAACGGACCTGAACCCGTGTTCCAATGGTCCCGGAAGGTCCGTAGTAAAGTATGGGACTTGGTCTGTAAAATTTGGTGGAAATTGGAGTTGATCTAACGTGATTCGGACGTCCGATTGAGAAGATAGTAATTTTGAAATGTTCTTGAGGAATTCATGAGTTTTGATAATAAATCTGTAGTTTTAGGTGTTATTTTGGTGATTTGATCGCACGAGCAAGTCCGTATGATATTTTTAGACTTGCGTGCATATTTGGTTTGGAGCCCCGAATGCTCAGGTGAGATTCGGATAGACTACTAGGTGTTTAGGACTTGGAACAATTTTGCAGGTGCAAGTGATGTTTGTAGCAGGTCTCTGATCTCGCAATTGCGAGATTAAGCTTCGCAAATGCGAACCAAGCTAGAATGGCAATTGCGAAGCAATCCTAGGCCAGCAATCTTCGCAATTGCGAAGGAAGGGGGAGGGGGGGGGGGGG
>ML285385.1:13157-33829 GCA_005239495.1 Nicotiana undulata
CTCTTAAAACCCTTTTTTTTTTAAACAATGAGAGGTGTAAAAGGGGAAGGGGATGGGGGAGGGGGGGGGGGGGGGGGGGGGGTTTGAGGAAGAGCAGGTTCGCGAATGCAAACTTCTACTCGCATTTGCGAGGTACAGTGGTCGCAAATGCAACAATTTCCTCGCATTTGCGAAGGCAACAGGGATGTGAAGGGTCTCGCATTTGCGATGATACCTTTTCATTTGCGAGCTTCACAATTGCGAAGCCCAGGTCGCAAATGCGACATCCGCAACTGAGTAAAAGAGACTTAGACGGGATTTTTCATCCATTCTTCAATTTTACAAAACCTAAACCTCAAGAGGAGATTTTTCAAATACCAATCTTCCCCAATTATAGGTAAGTGATTCCTAACTCTTTTCTTTCAATCTCTTAAATTTTTTAACAAGTTCAACCTAGAATCTAGGATTTGTATGGCGGAATTGGGGATTTTGGATAGAAAACTATGGATTTCAAAATTCGGGGATTTAGACTCGAATTGAGGCCGGATACCAAAACCAATTGTATATCCAAGCTCGGGGGAGAATGGGTAAACGGATTTTGGTCTGAACCTCGAGTTTTGACCAAGCGGGCCCATGTCAGTTTTTGACTTTTGTTGGAAAAACTTAGGAAAATTGTAGTTATGCATTAAAGTTGATTCCTTTAGCGATAATTGATGATATTAAACTAATTATGATAAGATATGAGTGGGTTGGAGGTGAATTCTAAAGGGAAGGTGGTACTTGAGCAATGAGTGGCATGCGAAATTGAGGTAAGTGTTGTGTCTAACTTTGGCTTGAGGGAATAAGTATTGTGTGATTATTGGCTACGTGTTTTGTTGTTGAATACGAGGTATAGGCGAGGTGACGAGAACCTATGCATTGTGGTCGATTCATAGCATGCGAGTGAAATTCCATTCTTGCAAATTTTGTACTCTTAAATCCTATTATCCATGCTTATGGCTGTTATTGAAATGTTGGGAGACATATATCCGGTTCCACCAAAGTTGATATAATTATGAATATTGATTCAATGTTGAGATGTTAAATTGTGAAATTAATCATGGATGAAATATCGGTTTCTTGGTGAACTTCAATCTATGAGTTGTTATTGATTTTGTGAATCGTGAGGAAGAGTGTGAAGCACGAAGGGTGATGCCCTGCATGATTTATTTATTTTCTGAGGAAGAGTGTAAAGCACGAAGGGTAATGTCGTGCATGATTTATTTATATTGTGACGAAGAGTGTAAAGCACGAATGGTGATATCGTGCATGATTTATTTATATTGTGAGGAAGAGAGTAAAAGCACCAAGGGTGATGCCGTGCAGTTTTATTTATTATTTGATGAGGTTGAGAGTAAAAACACGAAGGGTGATGTCGTGCAGTCATATTTGTTATTTGGCGAGGTTGAGATTAAAAGCACGAAGGGTGATGCCGTGCAACTTTCTTTACTGTTCTAATTGCTTAATTTGTTTACTGCTTTAATTATGTCGTTTCATTATTCTCACTCCTTATATTGAAATTTCCCACTATATGTCCCCTTCCTATTGTTTTCTGTTTATTTCTTTATTTGCTGTTATTTCCACTATCATGATTATAATGTTAAGGTTTTATGTGGTGTCCTGTCATAGCCTCGTCACTACTTCGCCGAGGTTAGGCTCGACGCTTACTAGTACATGAGGTCAGGTTTTATATGGTGTCCTGTCCTAGCTTTGTGTGCATATGTGGTTTGGAGCCTCGAGGGCTCGGGTGAGTTTCAGATATGCTATAGAGTGATTTGGGACTTAGAAATTTTGATGGTGTAGCAGTAACTGTTGCATGCCTCATCAGGTTTCACATTTGTGAGGCCTTTATCACAAATCTGATCAAAGGAAGATCCATGTAGTCTTCGCAAATGCGAGGAAATATTCACAATTGCGAGGTTAGTGGGGGGGGGGGGGGGGGCAGTAATCGCAAATGCGAACAAACCTTCGCATTTGAGAAGTGAGTGTGGGGGAAGGGTTCTTCGCAGTTGCGACCAATTGTTTCGCATTCGCGACAACAACAGAAATGTGATAGGTTCGCATTTGCGAGCTTCGCAATTGCGAATCTCAAGTCACAAATGCGACATCTCCAGCTGGGTAAAAGGAACTTAGACATGATTTTTCATTCATTCTCCCATTTTTCAAAACCTAAAGTTCAAGAGGCGATTTTCCAAAGGCTATTTCTTCCCCAGATCATAGGTAAATGATTCTCAACACATTTCCTTCAATCGTGTACATCGTTTTATAAGATTTCAACCTAGAATCTAGGATTTTTATGGTGGAATTAGGGATTTTTGGGTAGAACTTAGGAATTTCGAAATTTGGGTATTTAGACCTCAAACTAAGGTCGGATTCCAAAACCAATTGTATATCCGAGATCGGGGTGAATGGGTAACCGGGTTTTGGTCCGAATTTCAGATTTTGACCAAGTAGGCCCGAGGTTGGTTTTGGACTTTTTGGGGAAAATGTTGAGAAACTTATAATTATGCATTTGACTTTGTTTATTTAGCGGTAATTGATGTTATTAAGTTGATATTGACTAGCTACGAGTGGTTCAGAGGTGAAATGTAGAGGTAAAGCGGTAATTGAGCTTTTAATTTCCCATTGGACTGAGGTAAGCATTTGGTCTAACTTTGACTCGAGGGATTAGGGATCCCCGACTTGATTTCTATGTGAAATTTCATGTGAGTGGCGTTTAGGTGTGGTGACGAGTACCTATGCGCCGCCAAATTACTTGTTTAGCTTGTTCCCTTCCGCGTTCCCAATTTATTATCTTATTGTCTTAACTGTTTCACGCCTATTGATTCTTTTATGTCTAATTGCTTCTTGTTAGATGTTGTTTATTATTTGAAAGTATTAGTTGTTCCGTAGTTTAATTGTGATACATTATTAGTTTAAGCTTGTTTGTCGGTGTTTCATGGTATATTTTGGTTGGTCTCGGTGTGTAGTATTAATTGGTTAAGTTTCATAATTGTATGGTTGTGATGACCCAAAAGGTCATCCTATGTAAGTTTGATTATGACTGTATTTCGAGGCCCCGAAAGCCTCTGTTAATCTCACCTTGAGGTGCGTGTGCATCCCGGGCGCGTAGCCGGGAAGCCTTTATGTGGAAACTTGATAAAGAGTTGAATTTATGATAATTAATTGAATAAAGTTGACTTTGATAAACATTTTTGGTAAACGGACCCGGACCCGGACTCGTGATTTGACGGTCACGGAGGGTCCGTAGGAAAATATGGGACTTGGGCGTATGCCCCGAATTGAATTCCGAGGTCCCAAGTCCGAGAAATGAATTTTTAAAGAAAATTGTTTTCTGAAAATAATAAAGGCTTATGAAAATGAACCTCGATGTGAAACATGTGTTGCCAGTCCCGTATTATGGTACCGGAACCCGAAACAGGTTCAATATGTGTTATTTGAGTTATCTGTGAAATTTGGTAAGGAAGGGACTTGATTTGACGTGTTTCGGATAAAAAATGGGAAATTGAGAGTTAATGAAGTTATAAGGAAATTCCTTAAATTTGAGATTTGGTTTGGAGCGTGATTTTATGTTATCGAGGTCCGAATGTGATTCCGAGACTGGGAAGTTCTGTTATGTCATTTATGACTTGTCTGCAAAATCTGATGTCATTCCGAGTTGTATAGGTCAGTCCGGCGCACTGTTATAGAATCAAGAACTTGAAGTTTCTTAAGTTAGGATTTTAGGGGTTTTGGGATGTGATTTTGAGATTTAGCGTTGTTTTGGGTGTTCTGAAGGCTCGAGCGAGTCCGTATTATGATTTAGGACTTGTTGGTATATTTGGACGGGGGCTCGGGTGGGCCCAGGTGCCTTTCGGATACCCAACAGGGCTAAAAACCAGTTAGAACATTTGCTGGTGCAGCTGTTGCTGGTGTGACCGCAAGTGCGGTTGCCCAGCCACAGGTGCGGGGCCGCTCCTGCGGACCCAGCCTCGCAGGTGCGGAGGTTCCGTAAGTGCGGTTCCTTTTCCGCAGGAGCAGAGTCGCAGGTGCGGTCTTGCCATTTTCCGCAGATGCGACCTTTTCTCGCCGGTGCAGGACCGCAGATGCGGTCCCAAGGCAGCAGGTGCGGAACCCCTGTAGGCCAGACTGTTTTAAATGACAAAAACTCGGTATTTCCTCATTCCCTTCATACCAAAAACCCCATTAGAGACTTGTGAGCTTGGAAAGGACACACCACGACCTAGCTACTGTTAAAGTAAGTTAATTCCTACCTAATACTAGTTTCATGCATGAATAGTTAATGGGATTACCTACTAAAATAATGGAAAAATCAAGAATTGGGTAGTACATTTAGGGTTCTTGAGAAATGCACGTATTGTCCGTCTAATGTTATGAATTCAAGTGGAAACTTCATATTTATGATCCTTAGGCTATGGGTGAGTTATTCCTTCGAGGATTTTCAGGATTCGAGCGTGCGGACCCGGGGTCGAATTTTAGTATTTTTTGAAGAATAATAGAAAATGTATAATTAGGCTTTGGAATTGGTTTATTGAGTAATTATTGATGTAAATAAATCAATTATGTCTAGATATTCTCGATTCGGAGTTGGATTCGAGAGGAAAGGCTGTGATTGAGGCTTGACTTGCACTTTGGAGCCGAGGTAAGTGTTTGGCCTAACCTTAGCTTGAGGGATTAGGTATAGAGTCTTATTTGATATGTGTAATTCATGTCCAACGTATAGGTGAGGTGACGAGTACCTATATGTTGCGGTCAAGCATGCCGGTGAGTCAATTGTGATGAATTGTACCGTGTTCTTGATATTCTCTGCACTATGAATAATCGGTGATTAGAAGTGATACATTGATGTTGTTTCATGACGTGGGAAATTATTGATTAATTGTTCAGTTGAGGCTCTTATTGTTGAAATTACACTTCTGATCGAGCTTGGTTATAGCTGAGTCCCTTGCCCGGACAATAGAATTTTATTGAGCATTTCTGTATACTTGAGATTTCTTATTGGTAGTTCCACATTATATTGTTGATTGTTTATTATTTATCGCACGAGGGGATATGCCGTGCTGATTGTTTATTATTTATCACACGAGGGACATGCCGTGTTGATTGTTTATTATTTATCGCACGAGGGGACATGCCGTGCTGATTGTTTATTATTTATCACACGAGGGGACATGCCGTGATGATTGGTTATTGTTTATCGCACGAGAGGACATGCCGTGCCTGTTTTTGTTCACTACCTGTTCTGAGATATTAAATTCCTGCATTTACTTTCACTTTTCAGTTATCCCCTGTTCTACTGCGTTAGTATTTGTTGCCCCTTTTACCCCCAACATGTTCTCCCCGTATCTGTTTTTACTTGTTTATTTCCGTCGATATTTCCTTGTTATTATGGAGAATTGGACAGGTACATATATTGTTTTCGGTCCTAGCCTCGTCACTACATTGCCGAGGTTAGGCTCGTCACTTACTCAGTAGAGGGGGTCGGTTGTACTGATGCTACACCTGCACTTCTTTATGATGTGCACACTTCGCAGCCGGACCCGGTGGGCACTGACGGAGGGAGCATTCCACAATTTCACTCAGGAGACCTCCAGGTAGACCTGCAGACGTTCGTGGGCCTTGGCGTCACCTTCTACCCTTCTCTTTCAGTTCTGTCTTATTTTATAGTTTCAGAGACAGTCATATGTACTTATTTTCAGACCATTGTATTTAGTAATCTCATAGACAGTTCGTGAGTATGTGACACCAGTTCTGGGATATGTAAATGGGTTTTATTACGAAGTTGCTATATTATTTTGAATTTAGTTAACCTTCATATTGTTGACCATTGATGCCTTAGTTATCTTGTTTATTTTAGTTGTAAATGAGCTTTTGGTTCAAACGTTAGCTTGTCTAGTGGATTCAACGTTAGGCGCCATCACGGCCTGAAGGTGGGATTTTGGGTCGTGACAAGTTGGTAGCAGATCTCTAGGTTGCTTAGGTCTCACAACTCACGGAGAAACTTGGTAGAGTCTGAGGGATCGGTACGGAGACGTCTGTACTTATCCTCTAGAGGCTGGAAAGTTAGGAATAACTTCATATCTTTCATTCTCTGTCGTGCCATTTGAATTCTAAATACTAATTGAGTCTCTATCCTACTCTCTCGCAGATGGCGAGGATGCGTGCTTCCTCATCGACCAATCAGTAGCCTAATCCTCCTATTGCAGCTCCTACGAGGGGGCGAGGCCGAGGCCGTGCCAAAGGCCAAGGCAGGTGTAGGGTTCATCCCAGAGCGGCAGCCCCAGTAGAGGACCCACCGGTAGACTTTGCCGGTGAGGTTCCTACTCAGACAGTCCCAGTTGGACCAACTCAGGTCTCAGAGGGGTTCATTGCCACCCCAGTGCTTCAAGACGCTCTAGTCCGCTTGGTGGGACTTATGAAAAGTGTGGCTCAGGCCAGTTTCCTTCCTACTGCACCAGCTGGTTCTCAGGCTGGGGGCGGGACCCAGACTCCTGTCATCCACACCCCAGAGCAGTTTTCCACTCAATTTCAGGCTCCAGCACCTCAAACGGCTGGAGTAGCTCAGCCGGGTATTGTGGCACCGACAACCGAAGGTGCAGCTATGTCAGCAAATGCTCTATGGAGACTGGATCGGTTCACCAAGTTATTCACTACTACATTTGCTGGTGCACTATCAAAGGATCCCCAGGATTATTTAGACAGCTATTGTGAGGTTCTTCGGAACATGGGCGTTGTGGAGTCCAATGGAGTTGACTTTGCTACATTTCGTCTTTTGGGTTCCGCTAAGACTTGGTGGAGAGACTATTGCTTGACCAGGCCAATTGGGTCTGCACCATTGACTTGGGCTTAGTTCTCCGAGCTATTCTTGAGGAAGTTTCTCCCTTTACTCAGCGAGAGGATCTTCGGAGGCAGTTTGAGCGCCTCCAGCAGGGACCTATGTCTGTCACTCAGTACGAGACCAGGTTCATCACTCTAGCCAGACATGCACTTATGATACCACTGATCGGGAGAGGGTTCGAAGATTTATTGAGGCTCTGGCTCAGCCTATCAGACTTCAGATGGCCAGAGAGACGGGTACTGATATCTTCTTTCAGGATGCAGCCGATGTGGCCAGACGCATTGAGATGGTATTATCCTAGGGTGGTAGTCAGGGATCTGACAAGAGACCTCATTATTTCGGCCGCTTCAGTGGTGCCTCATCTGAAGGCAGGGATTCATTTGGTAGAGGTCATCCCCCTAGTCCTTATCAGTCAGCACTCCAGGCATCCCTTAGTGCACCGTCATCTCCCATCAGTGCACCACCGATTCAGAGTCTTCAGGGTGGTCATTCTGGTCGTCAGGGACAGTTCCAGGGTTAGTATTCTCAGCAGCCGAAGACTTGCTACACTTGCGGTGGTATGGGGGATATTTCCAGGTTTTACCCCCGAGGTTTTGGTGGGTATTAGTATCAGGGTTCCCGTGCCATGGTTCCCGCATCAGGTGCACCCCACCCCCTCAGCCAGCTTGGGGTGGTGGTCATGGTGCCAGAGGTGGAGGTCAGACTCATAGAGGGTGAGGGCAGGTCATGATAGGTAGGGGTCAACCCGTGGCCGGTAGACTCGGTGCTGTTCAGGATGGAGGGGCTCAGCCCCGGTGTTATGCTTTTCTTGCTAGGCCTGACGCTGAGGCTTCTGATGCAGTTATTACAGGTACGGTTTCAGTTTGCAGCCGAGAGGCTTCAGTGTTATTTGATCTGGGTTCTACATTCTCCTATGTGTCTTCATATTTTTGCCCTTATTTGAGTATGCCCCGTGATTCCTTGAGTACTGTTGTGCATGTGTCTACACCGGTGGGTGATTCTACTGTGGTAGATCGAGTCTACCGTGCTTGCTTAGTAGTTGTTGGTGGTATGGAGACTCAGGTTGATCTTTTGCTTCTGGATATGGTGGACTTTGATGTTATTTTGGGGATAGATTGGCTATCTCCCTATCTTGCTATTCTGGACTGTCATGCCAAGACAATGACCTTAGCGTTACCAGGAGTACCTCATTTGGGGTGGAGAGGGACTCCTAGTCATTCTTCTAGCAGAGTTATTTCTTACATGAAGGCTCGGCGTATGGTCGAGAAGGGTTGTTTGGCCTATTTGGCCTATGTTCGTGATTCTAGTACCGAGGTCCCTTCTATGGGGTCTATACATGTGGTTCGTGAGTTCCCAGAGGTTTTCCCTGCTGACCTGCCGGGTATGCCACCCGACAGGGATATTGACTTTTGTATCGGGGTGGCTTAGGGCACTCAAGCCATTTCTATTCCACCGTATCATATGGCCCCGCAAGAGTTGAAGGAATTGAAGGAGCAGTCGGTGGACTTGTTGGATAAAGGCTTCATTAGGCCTAGTGTTTCTCCTTGGGGTGCCCCAATGTTGTTTGTCAAGAAGAAAGATGGTTCAATGAAGATGTGTATTGACTACCGACAACTGAATAAGGTTACTATCAAGAATAAGTATCCTCTTCCAAAGATTGATGATCGATTTGACCAGCTTCAGGATGCTACAATGTTTTCCAAGATAGACTTGAGATCTGGTTACCATCAGCTGAGGATTAGGGCTTCAGATGTTCCTAAGACAGCCTTTCGCACTTGTTATGGGCATTATGAGTTTTTGGTGATGTCATTCGGGTTGACAAATGCCCCCGCTGCTTTTATGGAGTTGATGAACCGAGTGTTCAGGCTTATTTGGACTCGGTCGTTATTGTTTTCATTGACGATATATTGATATACTCTCGCAGCTGAGAGGAGCATGAGCAACACCTTAGAGTCGTCCTCCAAACTCTGAGGGATAGACAGTTGTATGCCAAATTCTCCAAGTGTGAGTTTTGGTTGAGTTCAGTTGCATTTCTAGGCCACGTGGTTTCGTCAGAGGGTATTCGGGTGGATCCCAAGAAGATTTCGGCAATCAGAGATTGGCCTAGTCCCACTTCAGCTACAGAGATTCGGAGGTTCTTGGGCTTAGCAGGTTATTATCGCCGATTTGTGGAGGGCTTTTCATCTATCGCAGCCCCGATGACCAGGTTGACCCAGAAGTGTGCCCAGTTCAGGTGGTCGGATGAGTGTGAGGCAAACTTTCAGAAGCTCAAGACGGCCTTGACCACGACACCAGTGTTAGTTTTTCCCATAGGTTCAAGACCGTATACCGTGTATTAAGATGCGTCATGGGTTGGGCTTGGTGAAGTGTTGATCCAGGATGTCAAAGTTATAGCCTATGCTTCTCGTCAGTTGAAGATTCATGAGAAGAACTACCCCGTTCACGATCTGGAGCTTGCAGCTATTGTTCATGCATTGAAGATCTAGAGGCATTACTTGTATGGTGTGCCTTGTGAGGTGTTTACGGATCATAAGAGTTTACAGTAGCTATTCAGGCAAAAGGAGTTGAATATGCGACAGAGAAGGTGGTTAGAGTTACTGAAGGATTATGATATTACCATTCTTTATCATCCGGGAAGGCCAATGTGGTGGCCGATGCTTTGAGCCGGAAGTCAGTCAGTATGGGCAGTCGAGCTTATTTATCAGTCGGGGAGCGACCTCTTGCGTTGGATGTTCAAGATTTAGCCAACCGATTTGTGAGGTTGGAGGTTTCTGAGACTGGCAATGTGTTGGCTCATACCGTGGCCCGTTCTTCATTGTATGACTCCATCCAGGCCAGGCAATATGATGATCGTCATTTATGTGTTCTTAGAGATACAGTCCGGCACGGAGGTGCCAAGCATGTTACAGTTGATGGCGAGGGAGTTCTGCGGATGCAAGGCCGATTTGTGTACCTGATGTTGATGGTATTCGTGAGTTGATACTACAGGAGGCCCATAGTTCCCGGTATTCCATTCATTCGGGTGCCGCAAAGATATACCATGACTTCCAGCAGCATTATTGGTGGCGGAGGATAAAGAAGGATATTGTAGCTTATGTAGCTCGGTGCTTGAACTATCAGCAGGTTAATTGCGAGCACCAGTGACCCGGTGGTTTGATGCAGCAGATTCAGCTTCCTGAGTGGAAGTAGGAGCGTATCACTATGGACTTTGTATTAAACTCCCACGGACTCAGAGGATGTTTGATGCGGTTTGGGTTGTGGTGGATAGGCTGACTAAGTCAGCGCACTTCATTCCGGTATCAGTTTCATATTCAGCGGAGAAGTTGGCAAAGATATATATGAGAGAGATTGTTCGATTGCATGGTGTGCTCTTATCCATTATATCAGACAGGGGTAATCAGTTTACCTCCCATTTCTGGAGAGTATTTCAGCAAGAGTTGGGTACGCAGATTGATTTGAGCACAATATTCCATAATCAGACGGACAGTCAGTCCGAGCGGACTATTCAGATTTTGGAGGATATGTTGCGGGCTTGTATTGTTGACTTTTGTGATTCATGGGACCATTTCTTGCCTTTAGCTGAGTTTGCCTACAACAACAACTATCAGTCGAGCATTCAGATGGATCCATATGAGGCGTTATATGGTAGATGGTGTCGGTCTCCAGTTGGATGGTTTGAGCAAAGAGAGGCTAGATTGTTGGGTTCTGAGTTAGTCCAGGATGCCTTGGACAAGGTGAAGATTATTCAGGATAGACTTTGTACAGCTCAGTCCAGGCAGAAGAGTTATGCGGATCGCAGAGTTCGAGATTTGGCATTCATGATAGGAGACCGGGTATTTCTTCGAGTGTCGCCTATGAAGGTCGTGATGAGGTTCAGGAAGAAGGGCAAGTTGAGCCCTAGGTACATTGGTCCATTTGAGATATTGGATAAGGTAGGAGAGGTGGCCTATAGACTTGCCTTTCCGCCGAGCTTATCAGTCGTACACCCGGTGTTTCATGTGTCTATGCTCCGGTGGTATATTTCGGATCCATCCCATGTACTTGATTTCAGCGGTGTCCAATTGGACAAGGATTTGTCTTATGAGGAGGAGCCGGTAGCCATTTTGGCTCGGCAGGTTCGGTTGTTGAGATCGAAGAATTATCCTTCGATTCATGTTCAGTGGAGAGGTCAGACTGTTAAGGCAGCTACTTGGGAGTCCGAGTCCGATATGCGGAGCAGATATCCCCACCTTTTCCCCAATTCATGTACCTTTCTATGTCCGTTCGAGAACTAACGTTTGTTTTAGAGGTGGAGATTGTGATGACCCAAAAGGTCATCATATGTAAGTTTGATTGTGGCTGTGTTCCGAGGCCCCAAAAGCCTTCGTTAATCTCACCTCAAGGTGCGTGCGCAGCCCGAGCGCGTTGCCGGGAAGCTTTTATGTGGAAACTTGATAAAGAGTTGAATTTATGACAATTAATCGAATAAAGTTGACTTTGGTCAACACATTTTTGGTAAACGGACCCGGACCCGTGATTTGACGGTCTCGAAGGGTTCGTAGGGAAATATGGGACTTGGCGTTATGCCCGGAATCGAATTCCGAGGTCCCAAGTCCGAGAAATAAATTTTTAAAGAAAATTGTTTTTTGAAAATAATAAAGGCTTATGAAAATGAACCTCGATGTGAAACCTGTGTTGCCGGACCCGTATTATGGTAACGGAGACCAGAACAGGTTCAATATGTGTTATTTGAGTTATCTGCGAAATATGGTAAGGAACAAACTTGATTTGACGTGTTTCGGATAAAAAATGGAAAATTGAGAGTTAATGAAGTTATAAGGAAATTCGTTAAATTTGAGATTTGGTTTGGAGCGTGATTTTATGTTATCCAGGTCCGAATGTGATCCCGAGACTGGGAATAGTTCTGTTATGTCATTTATGACTTGTTTGCAAAATTTGATGTCATTCTGAGTTGTATAAGGTGGTCCAACGCACTGTTATAGAATCAAGAACTTGAAGTTCCTTAAGTTAGGATTTTAGGGGTTTTTGGATGTGATTTGGAGATTTAGCGTTGTTTTGGGTGTTCCGAAGGCTCGAGCGAGTCCGTATTATGATTTAGGACTTGTTGGTATATATGGAGGGGGGATCGGGTGGGCCCAAGTGCCTTGCGGACACTCAACGGGGCTAAAAACCAGCTAGAACAACTGCTGGTGCAGCTGATGCTGGTCTGACCGCAGGTGCGGTTGCCCAGCCGCAGGTGCGGGGCCGCTCCTGCTGTCCCAGCCTCGAAGGTGCGGAGGTTCCGTAGGTGCGGTCTCCAGCTCCGCAGGTGCGACCCCAGCCTGCCATGCCATTTTTCGCAGGTGCGGCCTTTGCTAACCGGTGTGGGACCGCACAGGTGCGAAACCCCTGTAGGCCAGACTGTTTTAAATGCCATAAACTCGGGATTTCCTCATTCCCTTCGTACCAAAAACCCCATTAGAGACTTGTGAGCTTGGGAAGGACATACCACGACCTAGCTACTGTTAAAGTAAGTTAATTCTTTCCTAATACTAGTTTCATCCATGAATAGTTAACGGGATTACCTACTAAAATAATGGAAAAATCAAGAATTGGGTAGTAAATTTAGGGTTCTTGAGAAATGCGCGTATCGTCCGTCTAATGTTATGAATTCAAGTGGAAACTTCATATTTATGATCCTTAGGCTATGGGTGAGTGATTCCTTCGAGAATTTTCGGGATTCGAGTGTGCGGGTCGGGGTCGAATTTTAGTATTTTTGGAAGAATAATAGAAAATGTATAATTAGGCTTTGGAATTGGTTTATTGAGTAATTATTGATGTTAATAAATATATTATGTCTAGATATTCTAGATTCAGAGTTGTATTCGAGAGGAAAGGCTGTGATTGAGGCTTGACTTGCACTTTGGAGCCGAGGTAAGTGTTTGGCCTAACCTTAGCTTGAGGGATTAGGTATAGAGTCTTATTTGCTATGTGTAATTCATGTCCAACTTGTAGGTGAGGTGACGAGTACCAATATGTTGCGGTCACGCATGCTGGTGAGTCAATTGTGATGAATTGTATCATGTTCTTGATATTCTCTGTACTATGACTAATAAGTGATTAGAAGTGATACATTGGTGTTGTTTCATGACGTGGGAAATCATTGATTAATTGTTCAGTTGAGGCTCTTAGTGTTGAAATTACACTTCTGAGCGAGCTTGGTTATAGCTGAGTCCCTTGCCGGGACAATATAATTTTATTGAGCATTTCTGTACACTTGAGATTTCTTTTTGGTAGTTCCACATTATATTGCTGATTGTTTATTATTTATCGCACGAGGGGACATGCCGTGCTGATTGTTTATTATTTATCACACGAGGGGACATGCCGTGTTGATTGTTTATTATTTATCGCACGAGGGGACATGCCATGCTGATCGTTTAATTTTTTTCGCACGAGGGGACATGCCGTGCTGATTGTTTATTATTTATCACACGAGGGGACATGCCGTGATGATTGTTTATTGTTTATCGCACGAGGGGACATGCCGTGCCAATTGTTGTTCACTAGCTGTTCTGAGATATTAAATTCCTGCATTTACTTTCACTTTTCAGTTATCCCTTGTTCTACTGCGCTAGTATTTATTGCCCCTTTTAACCCCAGCATGTTCTCCCCGTATCTGTTTTTACTTGTTTATTTTCGTCGATATTTCCCCGTTATTATGTATAATTGCACAGGTACATATACTGTTGTCGGTCCTAGCCTCGTCACTACTTCGCCGAGGTTAGGCTCGACACTTACTTAGTACATGGGGTCGGTTGTACTGATGCTACACCTGGACTTCTTTATGAAGTGCACACTCCGCAGCCGGACCCGGTGGGCACTGGCGGAGGGAGCATTCCACCAGTTCACTTAGAAGACCTCGAGGTAGACCCGCAAACGTTCGTGGGCCTTGGCGCCACCTTCTACCCTTCTCTTTCAGTTATGTCTTATTTTATAGTTTCAGAGACTGTCATATGTACTTATTTTCAGACCATTGTATTCATTAATCTCATAGACAGTTCGTGAGTATGTGACACCAGTTCTGGGATATGTATATGGGTTTTATTACGAAGTTGCTATATTACTTTGAATTTAGTTAACCTTCATATTGTTGACTATCGATGCCTTAGTTATCTTGTTTATTTTTAGTTGTTAATGAGCTTTTGGTTCAAACGTTGGCTTGTCTAGCGGGTTCAACGTTAGGCGCCATCACGACCTGAAGGTGGGATTTTGGGTCGTGACAATAGTTTTCCGTTTACAGTGGATTTAGGCATAAATGTTGTGGAGGGTTTAGAGCTAAATTGTCAAGCACTTGTTCTTATTGTATGGCAGGTGATTGTCTGGTGGGATCGGGTTGCGCGCCGCAACAATGAGTAATAAGGGTGGACATTTGGGATCGGGTTGCACGCCGCAACATGAGGAATAAGGGTGATATATTGAAGAGTAATAAGGGTGGACTGGTGGGATAGGGTTGCACGGCGCAACATGAGTAATAAGGGTGAATTTTCATGTTATTACTGATTATATGGTGGGATCAGGATGCGTGCCGCATCATTTTGTCCTTTATGTATTCTGCTTCTACCGTGATTTTACTCTGTAGCATTGAAACTCTCATAAGGATTGGTTATAGGTGAGTACTGGCAAGATAGCTGGGTTCCATATTTATTTACTGCAAGTTACTGTTCCATTTCATTTCGTACTTTCTTTTTGCTTTATTATAAAATGTATGCTGGTTATGTTATAAACGCCCTACCGTAGCCTGGTCAATACCTCGTCGAGGTTAGGTTCGGCACTTACCAATACATGGGGTCAGTTGTACTGATACTCCACTCTGCACTTTCTATGCGGATTTTGGAGCTGATTGTGGCTAATCATGAGGTCGGTTGCAGGCATTCATCCAGGAGACCCAAGGTAGTCCTGTAGGCGTCCGCAGGCCCTGGCGTCCCCTCCTATGTTCTACATTTATGTTTTATTTTCTTTCGAGACAAATGTACTTTTCTTTCAGACCAATACTTGTAGATTCTCATAGAATGTTCGTGGGTTGTGACACCAGATCTGGGTAGTAACAATCTCGATTTTATTAATAGTATAAGGATAATCAGATAGTTATGTACTTCCGCTTTTATTTCCGTTGATTCAGTGATGTTAAATTGTAATTATTAAAAAATAAAGGAAAAAGGTGAACAAAACTCTATCATTGGCTTGCCTAGTGAGTACGATGTTAGGCGCCATCACGGTCTCGACGGTGAAAAATCCGGGTTGTGACATAAATATTAGGAGACTACCAATTATAACATTAATTCAAAAATTTTGATTAATTAATTCCTACTATAATTAATTTCAGTTTATTCCACTAAAAACTGCAATTGAACTCCTCAATATGGATTTCAAAAATTCACTAAACCCCATGTTAAGATCACAAATACCGGTTAATTAAATTAAATCACTGGAAATTTAATTTAATTAACTAATTAAATCCTTTAAAATTCCTCTTAAACTATTTCACGTGACGGATACAAAATTCACCAGCCGAGTTTTCACATGAAAACTTATAAGCTTACATAAAGAGGTATCGACAAACTCAAAACCGAGTTATGGATTCTATCAACTAATTATTATTTCAAAATGCTATCCGTTATTGTCAAATCTATTAGGCATACACTAACTCTGAATATAGTTGTATCTTTGATAAATAAAAACAATAAACAAATCACATTGATCATAATAATTATATCAAGATTAGGAGTATAAGCTCATTTAATGAATAAGAGAATGTTTTTATATATATTCAGTACAAAAATATCTTTTCTCAACTTGGTTCGTTCAACATACACATTTGGTAGGATGCTTAGGTAAAATAATGCATGCACTAGCTTTGTGTAGTAGTAATACTTTGCTTGGTACACGTTTTGAACCTATGCATTAGTTATACAACCATTAGTCATACACCCTATTTGGTATTATCCTATCCATTACTAATGCATAAGAAACTATGGTATTAACGATACAATGGGTTTTAGTACATGCATTAACTTAGTTAAAGATAAAAATGTCCTTCAAAATTTATACTTGATTAGAATATACTATTATATAATGCAAGTTTGAAATAATCCAAAAAAGTGAGAAAAATTCATATCCCAAGAAAAAAAAAAAATACTTAACATGTTTTCTTTTTTATAAATAAATATTAAGTTCTTTACTACAATATAGGTAGACAAATCAAATAATTTGTTTAAACCTTTTTAATATACAAACATTCCTCAACATATGATTCTTCTAAAAAGATAAAGTGATGGGTTGGTTTGAAGGTATTTTTGTAAACAAATAATTCTTTTAGAAATTGTGCAATGCTTTAATACATCAAATCAAAAAATGGATAAGAAATATGTCAGTATAACTAATACTAGCATAACTAATGCAAGCATAACTAATACCAGCATTACTAATACACCCTATTCAGCATTATTATTCTACACTCTACCAAACGACCCTAAGTTGTAACGACCCGACTGGCCGTTTTGAGCTCTAGTGCGTCGTTCAACATTTTACTGCCATGAGCAGCTTCGCCTCGGGTATTATGACTTGTATGGGTGGTCGGAATTGAAGTTTAGGGAGTTCAGAGTTGATTTGGAAAGAGAATTTCTCATTTGGGAGCTTTAAGTTGAAAGAATTGACTAAGATCAGATTTTTCTGTAAACAACCTCGAAATCGAGATCTGGAGGTTTCAACAGGTTCATATGATGATTTCAGACTTGGGAGTATGTTCGAATTGGGTTTTGGATGACCCAGGAGCGTTTCGGCGTCTATTGTGGAAGTTGGCATTTTTGGAGAAGTCCATAAATTTGGGTTGAAGTGTGTTTCAGTGTGATCGATGTTCGTTTGAGATTCCGAGTCTAAGAATAGATCCATATGGAAATTCTGGTGTTGGGAGCGTGGTTGGAGGTAAATTCAGAGGTCCGTAGGTCATGTTGGAGTCATTTGGTTAAAGCTAGAAATTTGAAGGTTTTGAAAAGTTTGACCAGAAGTGGACTTTTCGATACTGGGGTCGGAATCCAATTCCGTATGTTGGAGTAGGTCCGTAATGTCAAAGATGACTTTAGTGAGAATTTTGGGGTCAATCGGACGTGACTTGATTGGTTTCGGCATCGGCTGAGGAAGTTTGGAGTTCTAAAGTTCATAAAACTTGAATTTGAGTGCGATTCATGGTTTTGGCGTTGTTTGATATGATTTGAGGCCACGAGCAGCTCCGCATTATGTTTTGAAACTGGTTGGTGTGATTGGACGGGGTCCCGGGGCCCCCGGGTGATTTTTGGGTGGTTAACGGATCGAAAATGGGACTTGAGAAAAGGCTGAGGGCAGTCGTCATCTGGTGTGACCACACCTGCGAGGTTTTGGTCGTAGGTGCGGGACCGCAAAAGCGGCCAGGAGGGTCGCATATGCGAATTGGGGCTAGAAGTGCTGAGACCGCATATGCGGTCATCTCGCCGTAGAAGCGGAACCGCACCTGCGGAAGGGAGAGTGTAGGAGCAGAAGGGGCAGCTTGTGGAAAACAGCAGTAGCGGTCAAGTGACCCCGCATGTGCAGAAAGGCTGGAGGCCGTGAGGTTCTTTAAAAATCGGGGTTTGGCTTATTTGCACCCTATTTTTTTCATGGGACCTTATTGTTGGAGCAACTTGGGAGACCCATTTTCACCACCAAGCATGAGGTAAGTGATTTCCACTAGTTTTTAGTTTAATACAAGGTTTATATGTGGATTTAATCATGGAAGTTTGTAGAAATTATGGGGTTTGGAAGTAAACCCTAGAAATTTGGTATTCTTGTATGTTGACCATGATTTTGGGCATGAACATTGACAGTAAATTATATATTTGAGCTTGTGAGGTTGTGGGTAAAGTTTATCTTCAAACTGGGCACGTGGGCCCGAGGGCAATATTTTCAAATTTTCGAGCGGAGTTGGGAATTTATATAAATTGAATTATCATAAGTATTAGAGTGTATTTGCATTGGTTTTCCCGTTATTTGACTAGTTTCGGAGCGTTGGGCATCGGTTGGAGTTGTTGGAAAGGCTTAGAAGGGGCTATGGATCTTCGGAGTGAGGTAAGTCTCCTTTATAACCTTGTAAGAGGGAATTGTCCTCATAGGTAAAATAATTACTTATGTGCTACTATTTGTGGTGGGTACGTATGCACGATGTGATGGGAGTCCGTGTGTAGCTACTATTATGCTGATGTCCGGGTAGTGTAGGATCCAAAAGCATATTTTTACTTGTCGTACTTGTAATTTTACTGATGAATTTAAAGTGTTTAATGTAACGACCCGACCGATCATTTTGCGTTATCGGACCCCATTCCCCTAAATGAAACTTCCCATAGCGGCTTATTTTGGTTTATGACGTGCGGGGGCGGGCGGTTCGGTATTTGGTAGTGTTTAGAGCAGCGTAGGAACACTTAGTTCCTTAAGGTTGTCTTTCTTGGCCAAGTTTGACTTTGGTCAAAAAATTTAGTAAACGACCTCGGAATCGAGTTCCTACAGTTCCAGTAGCTTCGTATGATGATTTCGGACTTGGGCATATGTTCCGAATGGGTTTTCGATGATGCGAGCGTTTCAGCGCCCGATATAGAAATGAGAAATTGCTTAAGTTTGAAATTTGGTTTGGAACGTGTTTTTGTGTTATGGAGGTCCGAATGGAATTCCGAGACCAGGAATAGTTTCGTTATGTCATTCATGACATGCCTGCAAAATTTGGTGTCATTCCGAGTAGTATAGATCGGTTCGGCGCATTATTACCGAATTCAAGAACTTGAAGTTCTTAAGTTATGATTCTAGGGGTTTTGGGATATGATTTTGAGTTTTAACGTTGTTTTCAGTGTTCCGAAGGCTCGAGCGAGTCCGTACCATGATTTGCGACTTGTTGGTATATTTTGACGAGGGCTCGGGTGGGCCCAGGTGCCTCTCGGGCACCAAACGAGGCTAAATCCCAGCTGATGCAGCTGCTGGTGCACCTGATATGGTGTGACCGTAGGTGCAGTTGCCCAGCCGTAGGTGCGGGACCGCTCCTGCGGTCCCAGTGAGGTTGCCCCTTTTCGCATGTGCGGGCTACACTCCGCAGGTGCGAGATTCCCCCCCCCCCCTTGTCCCATTTCCGCAAGTGCGGTCCTTGAGCCGCAGGTGCGAAAATACTGTAGACAGTGTGGTTCTTTTAAAATACGGGATTTAGTTCATTTTCATCATCTTTGTCCTCCATTGTCGACCTAGGGAGCTTGGGAAAGGGCAAAGTCACCTATCTATTGAAGAGGTAAGTAAATTCTACTCTAGTACTAGTTTAATACATGAATTACTAATTAAACTAACTACTAAATTAGTGAAGAATTAATAATTTGGGTAGTAACCTAGGAATTTTGGAAATTTAGAAAATTACACGTCAATATTCCATGAAATCAAGTAAAAATCGCATATTAACGATCCTTAAGATATAAGTGAGTGTTTCCTTCGAGAATTTTCGGAATCCGATCGTGCGGGCCTGAGGGTGAATTTTGGGATTTGTTCAAGAATGGTGAATTGACTAAATTAGTAGCAGAATTTCATGTTTCGAGTATAATTTGATATATTAACGTATCAACTGATTAGTTTCGAGTCCTCGAGAGGCGAGTTGGAGTTTCGGGCGCGTTCTTGGTCCGGGGAGTAGATTCGACACGAGGTGAGTCTCCTTTCTAACCTTGTAAGAGGGAATTGTCCCCATAGGTAATCATACATGATTTAAATGACCTTATTTGTGGGGGATACGCACTCACGAAGTGACGAGAGTCAATGCGTAGCTACTATTATGCGATGTCGGGTAGTTTTAAGACTCACTAGCATGATTTTATGTGCCTTACATGTACCCCTAAATGTATTTTGAGTTGCTTATTGCCCTTATATTAGCACGGGAATATTAGGAAGTTACGTTAAAAATTTCAGATGTTTAAGTTCTTGTTTTGCAAGAATAATCTCTATTGAATTCCTGTATTTTCCTGATAATGTGTATGTATACGAGCACCCGCGTCACATGTATGATTCGCGAGTAGGGTAGCCTTATTATTATGTCAACCGCGTTGCATGTTCGATTCGCGAGCGGGGTGATAGATGCATCTATTGTTAGAGTCATTCGACCCTCGGCAGTGCACACGCGATGCTTCGGCCGTACGCTTCGACATGCTATGTGCTGTATATTTTGACTGAGAGTCTTGTTGTTATCATATAAACTGCTTCATGTGAATAGGAAAAGTTAGTTTATTTTATACTAGTGTTGTCACGACCCAAAACCGGTCCAAGTAGTGATGGCTCCTAACGGCGAGGTTAGGCAAGCCAACGAACAACAATAACAATGAAAATTTGGAATAAAATAACAACATGGGGTAAGGCCGTAGAAACAAGCTGAACCACAGCTAGGCCCAATACATATACAACCCCGATAACTACAACAAGTGTGTGCCAGGACTAGTGTCACAGTGTCAACGGGCGGCTACATAGATACAACAACAGAAATACATATACAAAATATACAAGCCGTAGTCTGGAACAAAAGACTGAGCAAAATGGAACTAGGAGGCTCCAGAGGTGCTGTCAGGAAAACGCCAAGGAGACAGCTCACCGTGTGGAACGACGAACCAGCCTCAATACCTATCAGCTGACGGACGAACAGACGAACCAGCCTCAATACTTGCACAGACAAGTGCAGAAAAAAAGAAAAAAGAAAGAAAGAAAGTGCAGCATGAGTACATATAAACAAATATGTACCCAGTTAGTATCCCGTCTA
>ML285388.1:830-16563 GCA_005239495.1 Nicotiana undulata
CCCCTACGGCTGGAGCCGCACCTGCGAAGGCATTTTCGCTGGTGCGAACCTCGCGCCTGCGGCTCATGGACTGCAGGTGCGGTCACACCAGTAAATTCCCACCAGCTATGAGTTTTGCTGGTTTTTGACCCCGATCGGGGTCCGGGAGACCCCTGGGCCCACCCGAGCCCTCGACAAATTATACCAACAAGTCCCAAATCACATGACGGACTTGCTCGAGCTCCCAGAACACTAAAAACATCATTCAAACCAAGAATCACTCTCCAAAACCCCTTAGATCAAACTTAGGATTTCAAGAAAAATTAAATGGCTCATCAATACGCCGAACGGGTCTATACTGCTCGGAATGACCCCAAATTTTGCGGACAAGTCATAAATGACTATACGGAACTATTGCCAGTTCCGGAATTCCATTCGGACCATGATATCACGAGGTCCAATTCCAGGCTGAATTCCAAATCACATGAAATCCTGAATTCCAATTCAGGTGCCGAAATACTCCCGGGTCATCAGAAACCCGAGGCGAACACACTCCATAGTCCGAAATCATCATCCGAAGCTGTTGGAGCTATCAGAAGTCGATTCCGAGGTTGTTTACTCAAAATGCTGCTCGAAACCAAAATCAGCCAAATAGGCTAGCCTTCAGGAACCAAGTGTTCCTGAACTGGCCAAATCACTTCTGAATCTCGAACTACCTGCCCACACAAGTCATAAGGCACGAGTAGTCGCTATGGGAAGAGTCATTCACGGGAACAGAGTCCCAACACACAAAACGACCGGCTGGGTCGTTACAGAAATCTAACCAAATAATTAAGTAGTGCAAAAAAATAAAATAACTCAACCGCCTTTTCGAGGCCTCGGCTATAACCAACTCTCAAATAATTTTCAAGTTTTCAAACTTTAACTTTAAATAAAAATAGTGCCAAAAATATGAAAAATAGTAAAAATAAGATAATAAGTTTTCAAATATTTATTTTTCTTTGAAAGGCAGTAAAAATATAAATGTCCTCCCTTATCGCTCCTTGCTGCGACGTGCAACCCGCTCCCACCTGTCCACCATTATTGCTCCTCCCTAAATATATCACCCTTATTGCTCCAGTTGCGGCGTGCAACCCGATCGCACATGTCCACCCTTATCACTCCTTGTTGCTGCGCGCAACCCGCTCCCACCAGACATATCATATCAATTTATTCATAAATTTCAAAATTCAAGCAAAGCCTTTCACAATACTTTTATTTCCACAATTTCAAACAGAAAACCGTATAGCTCGTAAGCTTTAACCAATATCATTTCACAATAAAACCAACTGGAATATATGTAAACACAGTAACGCTGTCAACCCAACTCAGTCTTTATATACCATGATATAGTCAAGAGAACAGTCAACACTTTTAACACACTTACAACAACAATTGGAAATAAATCAATGAAACCCAATAACCAGGTGAACCTCAACAATTACGAAACAGTTAAACTGCATGTCTCACAACTTCCTCAATATTATCAAAAACAAAACCAACTGGAACGTTAATCTATATATATATATATATATATATATATGTCAAACCGCTCAATAGTTTTGTACCCCAAGGGAACTAGCTAAACAACAAATACTCTTTTCAAAATAACCACCACAATATTTAACAACAAATAACAAGGCCAAGTAGTCATAGAAACAATAGTGAATATAGAACAATTAAGACAAGAATCAACTAAGTTAGAAACAGGAAAGGGATCATGCTTAACATGCAATTTTGGTGGTGCATAGATACTCGCCACCTCACCTATACACCACACACATGCATTTCACATAGCAAACAAGTGGGGACTCATATTCCCTCAAGTGAAGGTTAGACCAAACACTTACCTCGATTTCACCGGTCACTCACTGCTCAAGTATAACATTTCCTTTAGAATTCACCTCCAACCTACTCGAATCTTCCTTTGGCCTTGATTCAGTGGTGCTTGGCTTGTCTTCATTCCTTTCAATCTGAGCAGGTGGCTTCATTTCAGTACCCACACTCTCTGTCCTTAATTCACGGTTCAGGTGTCTATGCATTTGACTAGCTGTAGAACTTTGGGCTTTTTTTCAGAATATCTCTTCTGCTGAGAAAGTTGTTTATGCAAAGCTCCAATCTGCAACTTTTCAAATGGTGGTGGACCAGCAGTTACATTCTTATGTGCTTGTTTCAAGGTTGAACGGGAGAAACCTGAATATATTTTTTTTGTTCATCTACCATTCCTCGTAAAGAGAACTAACACTACCTCCTAATACAGTAACCGTTTTGGCATTCAAATACACTATACTACTGTGCACAATAGCTTTGTTTTCCAAGCGCATCTTAGTTCCAGGAACAACATCATCATGAATTGATGGTCTATGAGAGTACTCTACAGTAGTTATTTCAGAGTGCCCGTCAGTAAGCTTTAATCTAAGTAGACGCCGAGTATTAGAATTTCCAGAACTCTCAGGCATTTTACTTCGAGATATATCTTTGACATAAGATATTTGAAGGACTTTAGGGCCAGGGATATGAGAGGATCTACGAAGAGTAGAAAAGTCTGGCAAGGATTTTCTATCGATGGATCTCAACTCCATATTTACGAGCTCGGATTCGATTGAATCAAGAGTGTACGATGACGACGACGATTGGGCTGAAATTAATTAATTTACTTCATTGAAATTTCGGAAACACCAGCCTCTGGTGGCTAGGGTTTGTAGAAAATATTGTGATGAAGAGGAAGAGGAAAATGGGTTCTCCACTTTTGTTTTTGCAACTATTAGGTGTGTTTTTTTTAGGCTAACGAGCCCGGAACGGTGTCTCAAATCCTAAGATGACTCTTTAGGGCATCACAATCTCCACCTCTAAAACAAAGGTTCGTCCTCAAACAGACATCGAAAAGTACCTGAACTGGCGAACAAGTGTGGATATCTACTCTGCATGTCCGACTCGGACTCTCTAGTAGCTGCCTCAACGGGTTGGCCTCTCCACTGCACTCGAACTGAAGGATAACTTTTAGACCTCAACTGAAGAACCTGCCGGTCTAAAGTGGCTACCGGCTCCTCCTCATAAGTCAAGTCCTTGTCCAATTGGAAAGAGCTGAAATCTAACACGTGGGACGGGTCACCATGATATTTTTGGAGCATAGACACATGGAATATCGGATGAAATGAGGATAACCCTGGAGGCAACGCGAGTCTATAAGCTACCTCCCCCACTCTATCAAGAATATCAAATGGCTCGATATACCTAGGGCTCAACTTTCCCTTCTTCTCATAACACCCTTCATGGCGATACATGAAGCAATACCCTCTCTTCAACCATGAATGTCACATCACGAACCTTACGATCGGCATAACTCTTTTGCCTATACTGAGCTGCACGAAGTCTCTCCTGAATAATCTTGACCTTATCCAAGGCCTCCTGAACTAAGTATGTACCTAGTAACCTAGCCTCTCCCGGTTCGAACCATCCAACTGGCGATCTACAGCGTCTACCATATAATGCCTCATAAGGAGCTATCTAAATGCATGATTGATAGCTATTATTATAAGCAAACTCTACTAACGGCAAGAACTGATCCCACGAACCTCCAAAGTCAATCACACAAGCGCGGAGCATATCCTCCAATATCTTAATGGTACGCTCGGACTGCCTGTCAGTCTGAGGGTGAAATGATGTACTCAACTCCACTCGGGTACCCAACTCACGCTGAAATGCCCTCCAAAAGTGCGAAGTAAACTGCGTACCCCGATCAGAAATGATAGACACGGGCACACCATGAAGGCGAGCTATCTCCCGAATATATAACTCAGTCAACTGCTCTGAAGTATAAGTACTTGCCACAGGAATGAACTGTGCTGATTTAGTCAGCTTATCTATAATTACCCAAACTGCGTCAAATTTCCTCTGAGTCCGTGGGAACCCAACAACGAAGTCCATAGTGATACGCTCCCACTTCTACTCAGGAATCTCTATCTGCTGTAGCAAACCACCAGGTCTCTGATGCTCATACTTTACCTGCTGACAATTTAAGCGACGAGCCACAAACGCCACAATGTCATTTGTCATCCTTCTCCACCAATAAAGCTTGCTTCAAATCTTGGTACATTTTTGCTGCCCCTGGGTGAATAGAATACTTGGAGTTGTGAACCTCCTCAAAGATCAACTTACGAAGGCCATCAACATTAGGCACACATGACCTACCATGCATCCTCAAAACACCGTCATCTCCAACTGTAACTTTCTTGGCACCACCGTGCCGAACTGTGTCCTTAAGAACCATCAAATGCGGGTCATTATTCTGCCGATCTCTGATATGCTCGAATAAAGACGACCGAGCGACTGTACAAGGTAGAACACTACTGGGCAAAATATCCAACCTCGCAAACTGATTAGCCGACATCTGAATGTCTGAAGCTAACGGTCTCTCACCGACTGGAATATACGCAAGGTTGTCCATACTCATCGCCTTTCTACTTAATGGATCGGCCACCACATTGGCCTTCCCTCGGTTATATAATATGGTGACATCATAATCCTTTAGTAACTCTAACCATCTCCGCTGCCTCAAATTTAGATCTTTCTGCTTGAATAAGTACTGGAGGTTGCGATGGTCAGTAAAAACTTCACACGACACTCCATAAAGATAATGTCTCCAAATTTTCAATGCATGAACAATGGCTGCCAACTCTAAGTCATGAACAGGGTAATTCTTCTCATGGACTTTCAATTGACGAGGCGCATATGCAATCACTCTGCCATCCTACATCAATACTGCTCCAAGTCCAACTCGGGAAGCATCACAATACGCCGTGAAAGAACCTGAATTTGATAGTAACACCAACACCGGTGCTGAAGTCAAGGCTGTCTTGAGCTTCTGAAAGCTCGCCTCGCACTCGTCTGACCATTTAAATGGGGCACCTTTCTGAGTCAATTTAGTCATTGGGGCTGCTATAAATGAGAACCTCTCCACAGACGACGGTAGTAACCTGCCAAACCTAAGAAGTTCCTAATTTTCGTGGTTGTAGTGGGTCCAGGCCAGTTCTTGACTGCCTATATTTCCTTAATAGTTGTTCATAGTCAAGTATAGAATTATCGAATAGCTTCACGTCAACAAATAAAAAATCTCCTTTCAAACCTTCACAATACAGATAACGAGATACGATGCTTGAAAACCTCGTAATTATATACCTGAATTAACGTGTCTCATATAATGCCACATGGGCGGGCACCTACCTTATAGGTTAAAGCTCAATAATTATAGCACGAATTTGGCAAATTATGCACAGATAATTAATTTATTTACTTATTATTATTATTATTATACAAAAAATTTTGAATAACCCTAACAGGCATGACTCTCTATTAGTACTCTAGTACAAATTTTAATTTCCCAAGGGAGAATTTAAACACAAGAACTTTCATCACAAGGATCTTGTACTTACATAACTTCCACCGCGGCTCGTAGCCCGATTTAAACATATCAAATCATATTAAAATGCGAGAATCTCGTCCTCAATTCTGAATCACAAGTAATATGCATATCGTGCCACTCGAAACCTTCCTTTTTCTTCTTTTAAATATTTTTCGGTAAACAAAATTATGACTCGTAATGATAGACATAGTTATCTCCATAGAATTTCTCATTATAAGTATTCACATAAGTAGATTTTAGAGTTACGAAGTTCACCATATTAGGAGGACTTTCCTAGATACTCACAATCGAATCACGTTAAGGAAATTATTACTTTATAATAACTAGAGATTGTACTTGTAATGACACCATTTGATATACGACCTCAACCGTACCATAATATATCATCAGGCTGGGTCTCCACCTCTAGGAATCTAACCTCCACTTTCGACATTCTGACCTCTTTTTCCCTAGCTGGTCATGTAGTTGAGTTGTAACTACAATGGGGCACGTAGCCTGAGTGCACTGATGAATTATGACTCTCCCAAATCTAGAACGGTTCCTACCACTAGCCGAAATAAAGTATTATCTTGCCCTGAGTCGCACAAAATTTTACAATCATAATTGAGTCCTTTAATGGGTCTGTGGACTTGTTCTCTAGCTAGATGAACCGAAGTAGGAGTGTGACGGGCTGACTTATCGAACCCAATGGCATATTCTGACACCGTCATATGACTTGACGCAACCGTTCAAACCTTATGCGCCACGTATTATGGAGAGTCCGAGAAACAAATATTTCAAAAGCATATATGAGAACTGAGTCAAGCAATTGATGATGCATTGGCTGGTCACCCTCTTCGTAGGCTTGTCACAAGCACCGGCGACCAATTTCTTCTTTTACTATGTTAACTCAACACTACTGAGCTACCCCCTTTATTCATATACGTTTTCATCATTCCTTTGGGGTAACTCTCATCTCTATTGATGCACAATGATCCCAAAAGTAGAGCTTTATATAGATTAATCTTGGCACGAACCATTTAGTCTAGAAGCTTGTCAACCACTGTACTCCCTCCGGAGCACCCCAAAATCCATAACCGTGACTTCCACACTGAGTAAACCTTCTATAGATTTTAAGTTGGTTGTATAACTCCTTTGGTACTGAGGTATAGGGTTATTAAGGAGGCAGACATACCGCAAGTCCCAGCTTTATCTCTTGCAAAATCTCGGGCCTTATACATTCCAAGCCAAAACCGATATAACACATGACCCCGCAATTTATTCCTTGACAATGGAATTCCCTACTTGGCACGAAGCCATAGGTCACAATGTCTAATAATCCACAATGTTAAACTTCACAGATCATATAAATCAACCCCGTTGCTTTCAACTATTCCCTTGTTACGCAATACTGAAGTAATTATAAATCCTTCTGGGATATGGGCTAGTCCAACATGTACCGACCGAGATAGATCCTCCGTGTCTAGATCTATTTGAGACTATACAATAGGTGCTGATGTTCGAGCTTTAGTCTGAGCTCTACTTCTGTCTCTTCCCCTAATCGTAGTTATCATTGGGGCTTCATCTCTTGTCCGGATGTAGGCATTTTGCGTGTTTTCGAAATTTGTGAGAGGACAAGAATAGACAGGTTCAATCATCAATGTTATAATAAATTCGCACGATGGAGTAGAATAGAAGTGAAATTGTTCCTAACTTCACAGCCTCTGAGAGATAAGTACAAACGTCTCCGTACCGATCATTCAGACTCTGCCAAGTTTGTTCGTGAATTGTGAGACCTACGCAACCTAGTGTTCTCATACCAACTTGTCACGGCCCAAATTCCCAATCTTAGGGATCGTGATGGTGCCTAACACCACACTTGCTAGGCAAGCCAATGTTATAATTCGATTAGCTAATTTCCTTTTATTATTTTCTTAAGCATCAATATATAATTTAAAGTAAACTGAATTAAAATGATTTTCAATGAATAATTCCAACCATAAAATAGTAAACACTTAAATAAAACGAGTCACGAACTAATTATATAAGTAACTCTAGAACTACGTCAGGGTCTGGTGTTACAATTCACGAACTACTAAAGAATACTACAAATAATGGGCTGAAAGAAATAGTGTAACTGTTCTGAATATAATAAAACAGTCTTATAAAAATAGGATAAGATCTCGGGATCTGCGAACGCCGGCTGATATACCTCGTGTCTCTGAATAAATAGATGGCTGCTCTAAAAATCTCTATTGCTGGCTAGTACCTGGATCTGAACAAAAGAGTGCAGAGTGTAGTATCAGTACAACCAACCCCATGTACTGAGTAAGTGTTGAGCCTAACCTCGACGAAGTAGTGACGAGGCTACGACGGGGCATTAACAACATATAACCCGTGACAATAATATATACACTAACGCAATAAAATAATTCTACACGAACAAGAAAATATAACCGAGACAATTAATATAAAGCAAGAAGGAAATCTAACCAAATAATTAAGTAGTGCAAAAAAATAAAATAACTCAGCCTCCTTTTCGAGGCCTCAGCTATAACCAACTCTCAAATAATTTTCAAGTTTCCAAACTTTAACTTTAAATAAAAATAGTGCCAAAAATATGAAAAATAGTAAAAATAAGATAATAAGTTTTCAAATATTTGTTTTTCTTTGAAAATCAGTAAAAATATAAATGTCTTCCTTTATCGCTCCTTGTTGCGGCGTGCAACCCGCTCCCACCTGTCCACCATTATTGCTCATCCCTAAATATATCACCATTATTGCTTCAGTTGCGGCGTGCAACCCGATCGCACATGTCCACCCTTATCATTCCTTGTTGCGGCGCGCAACCCGCTCCCACCAGACATATCATATCAATTTATTCATAAATTTCAAAATTCAAGCAAAGCCTTTCACAATACTTTTATTTCCACAATTTCAAACAGAAAACCGTATAGCTCGTAAGCTTTAACCAATATCATTTCACAATAAAACCAACTGGAATATATGTAAACACCGTAACGCTGTCAACCCAGCTCAGTCTTCATATACCATGATATAGTCAAGAGAACAGTCAACACTTTTAACACACTTACAACAACAATTGGAAATAAATCAATGAAACCCAATAACCAGGTGAACCTCAACAATTACGAAACAGTTAAACTGCATTTCTCACAACTTCCTCAATATTATCAAAAACAAAACCAACTGGAACGTTAATATATATATATATATATATATATATATGTCAAACCGCTCAATAGTTTTGTACCCCAAGGGAACTAGCTAAACAACAAATACTCTTTTCAAAATAACCACCACAATATTTAACAACAAATAACAAGGCCAAGTAGTCATAAAACAATAGTGAATATAGAACAATTAAGACAAGAATCAACTAAGTTAGAAACAGGAAAGCGATCATGCTTAACATGCAATTTTGGTGGTGCATAGATACTCGTCACCTCACCTATACACCACACACATGCATTTCACATAGCAAACAAATGGGGAATCCTATTCCCTCAAGTCAAGGTTAGACCAAGCACTTACCTCGATTTCGCAGGCTGCTCACTGCTCAAGTATAACTTTTCCTTTAGAATTCACCTCCAACCCACTCGAATCTTCCTTTGGCCTTGATTCAGAGGTGCTTGGCTTGTCTTCATTCCATTCAATCTGAGCAGGTGGCTTCAGTTCAGTACCCACACTCTCTGTCCTTAAATCACGGTTCAGGTGTATATGCATTTGACTAGCTGTAGAACTTTGAGCTTTTTTTCAGAATATCTCTTCTGCTGAGAAAGTTGTTTATGCAAAGCTCCAATCTGCAACTTTTCAAATGGTGGTGGACCAGCAGTTCCATCCTCATGTTCTTGTTTCAAGGTTGAACGGGAGAAACCTGAATATTGTTTTTGTTCATCTACCATTCCTCATAAAGAGAACTAACACTACCTCCTAATACAGTAACCGTTTTGGCATTCAAATACACTATACTATTGTGCACAATAGTTTTGTTTTCCAAGCGCACCTTAGTTCCAGGAACAACATCATCATGAATTGATGGTATATGAGAGTAATCTACAGTAGTTATTTCAGAGTGCCCGTCAGTAAGCTTTAATCTAAGTAAACGTCGAGTAGTAGAATTTCCAGAACTCTCAGGCATTTTACTTCGAGATATATCTCTGACAGAAGATATTTGAAGGACTTTAGGGCCAGGGATTTGAGAGGATTTACGGAGAGTAGAAAAGTCGAGCAAGGATTTTCCATCGATGGATCGCAAGTCCATATTTACGAGCTCCGATTCGATTGAATCAGGAGTGTACGATGACGACGACGATTGGGCTGCAATTAATGAATTTACTTCATTGAAATTTCGGAAACACCAGCCTCTGGTGGCTAGGGTTTGTAGCAAATATTGTGATGAAGAGGAATATGGGTTCTCCCTTCTTCTTCTTTTGCAACTATTATGTGTTTTTTTTTTAGGCTAACGAGCCCGGAACGGTGTCTCAAATCCTAAGATGACCCTTTGGGGCATCACAAATAAATTATGGAATTCTTATTTTTGTGAAATATACTAACATGTTGCGTCAAACCTTTAATCTGCAACTTATGCACATTCGCAACAATAATTCATAAATTACAGATATATTTTGCAGTTTCCGTAGATTATTAGAGTTCAATAGGTTCTAAATTACGAAAAAGAAACATGACTTCTATATCTAAAAGGAATAAAGAGAAATCTCCATGTGAATTTAAAGTTTAGTAGGTTTCGAATTATGAGAAAAAAGGTCTCCTAAACCTAGAAGAATAGAAAGAAAGTACTAAATTAGGGAAATTATAAATTATTTATTTCTAAATATTAGAGAAATAATTAAATTACTATTTTATCTAATGTGAAAACAAGTTTTGAAGGTATAAAAGACGAATAACATTTCGATAGGGCCTTCGTACTTTTAATATATACTAGTTTTAATATACCCGTGTTGCGCGTGTACTCTGTTGTTGAGTATAATTATCTTTAAAAAATTACATAATATTTGATAATATATTATTAAACTGTAAAATAAATTAAAAGACCGGGCTTATTAAAGTGATGAAGAGTAGTGACATTTAGCTAACTCAACAAAGAGGAAAAGTCTTACCTCTATAATGTCCTTTAAAAAAATCTCACTAATGTATGATTCTCATCAACTCCACATTTAACCGTATGATTATAGAGTTAACGTAAATTTAAATAATTTGGTTTTTGGAATGTCATCCATTTTATAATAAATTTATATCACAATCACTTGCATTTTGCTGTCTTCATCAAGTCGACGAAAAGCAAACAGATTGCTAGACAAATAAATATAAACATACGCTTAAAAAGGAATTTTCAATTGGTTAAAACTTGTTGATGACAGTTTAGACGCAGGATTTGAATAATTTAATTAATACTAAAGTTTTGTTTTTGTTTGTCATAATTAGTCTTTAGTAATTACATGGATGAACAAAAAAGAACGGCCAATGTGTAATCTAAACTTCCTTAATTTTACAAAAATTTCAAGAGTTACTATTTATTTGTAACGGTTCGGCCGATCGTTCTGTAGAATTAGTTCCGTTATTCATGTTTCTGCCTTGTCATGCATGTTTAGTCCATTTATGATGTACCAGGTTCGGTTGGTTCGGGTTCGAAGTGGTCGTGGTGTGAATTGAGACACTTAGGCCTCATTTGTTTGCACTTAATGGAGGTCTGAATCTTAATCGTTCAGATCTCAGACATTAAGTGCGTTTGTTTTTAAAGTCTGAATCCTGATCATTCAGATCTTAATAATTATGTGTGTTTATTTTTTTTACTTCATAACCCCTTAATGGGTCTGAATAGGTCTGTATGATTAAGATCTATAACAGAAACTTAATTTCATTAAGATGCTATCACATATTCATTATTATCTGCCGCCACCGCCTACCGTTATCAACTACCACTACCACCACCACCACCATTCCCACCACCACCACCACCACCTCCACCACCACCACGCCACCATCATCCTCAATCATAGCTCCCACCATTATCGACCATCACCACCCACTATCCCCGCCACTCCGACCACCATATATCATTCTCACCCACAATCAACACTCATCCACCTCAACTACCACAACTGACCACCCCATCACCACCAACAATCACAGCTGACATTGCTCATTATTATAACCTACCACCACCCACNCATTATTAACTATCACCACCCACCACCACCATCCTCAATCATAATTGGCACCACTACCAATCACTACTAGCTACTAGCATGAACAACCATCATCAACCAAAATTACCACCGCCTCTATCACCCGTTAGCCATCACCACCAACAACTATCATATTTTAAAAAACTATATATTTTATTGATAGAATATTAGATTAGTTAGTATTTCATTTGAATTTTATGTTTATTAATTTTCAAATAAAGATAAATTTTATACATTCAGATGTTAAAAATCAAACAGTCTTAATTATTTCTATTCAGATCTTAATACATATCTTAATATATTCAAATGTGTATTCAGATTCATATGTCTTAATCTTAATATACATCTTGATATTCGGATGTGTATTCAGATTCAGACGTCTTAATCTTTAAAAAAACAAATGAGGCCTTAGCCTCTTAAATGGGCTTATAACTTGAAAAAGTCAACTAGGAGTTGACTTATTGGTAAACGACCTCAGAATGTAGATTTTATGGCTCGGATAGATCCGTTAGGTGATTTGGGACTTAGGAATGTGTTTGGAATGTGATTTTGATGTCCGGTGTAGAATTAGGCTTGAATTGGTGAAATGGAGTTTTTGGCATTTTTCGGTCAGTAGTGAAAAATAGGCTATCGGGGTCGGAATAGAATTCCAGGAGTTGGAGCAGGTTTGTAGTGTCATTTTGGACGTGTGTGCAAATTTTCAGGTCATTCGGATGTGTTTTGGTTGGTTTCGGCATATTTGGTGATTTCGGAAGTTTTAGGAATCTTAAGCTTGAATCATGGGTTGAATTGGAGTTTCGATATTATTTTGGGTGTTCAGAGGGTTCGACTAAGTCCGGGTAATCGTTTATGACTTGTTTGTGTTTTTTGGTAGGGCTCCGAGGGGCTCGGATTGATTTCGGATGTTCGTCTGAAGATTTGGAGTTGAGAAATTTCAGCTGAAGTGTTGCTGGTGCCGTCTATCTGGTGTGGCCGCACCTGCGGAGGCTTGAGCGCACGTGCGATATCCGCATGTGCGGAAAGGGCACAAAGGTGCGGATTTTGGCCAGCTGGGGAAAGGCCGCAGGTGCGAGGTATTGGCCGCACCTGCGGAAGCGCACGTGCGGAAGAAGACCGCAGGTGCAATTTTTGGTGACTTTAGTCAAGTGCGCAGGTGCGCACCTGGGACCACATATGCGAGTCCGCAGGTGCGCGTAAGTGGTTGCATGTGCGGGACAACTGGGCAGAAAGTTATATAAACCTGCCTTCGTGATTTTGAGCCATTTTCTTCAATATTTCATCCGGGATTTATTTTTGAGAAAGGGTTTTGAAGGAGGAAATCAAGGGGACTTTGTTGAGGTAATATATTTGAACCAAAAACTCATTCTTATATAATTTTTGGACTGATTTAGGGTGAATTTGTGGGAAAAATCGGTGATAATTTGGAGGTTAGGGCTTGGAAAAATTGGAAATATTGAATGAGGAATTGAAGGGCCTATTGGGGTCCGAATTTGATGTTCTTGGTATGAATGGACTCGTGGGAGGATAAGGGTTCTAGTTTTGTGAATTTTATCGAATTCCGAGACATGGGCTCGGGGGTCGGGTTTGGCCAATTTTGGAATTTGTGCCTAATTTTGATAATTTTCAAATGGGTTCCGTCTCCCTAGCATATTTTGATATTATTAATCTGATTTTGATAGACTCGGAGCATTTGGGAGCAAATTCGAGAGGCAAGAGTATCGCAGAGTAGCTTTTCGGGCTGGTTTGAGGTAAGTAATGGTTGTAAATCTTGTCTTGAGGGTATGAAACCCCAGACTTAGCATTTTCTTACTATTTTGGAGTCACGAACATGCCGTATGACGGGTGTGTGGTGTGCACTGATTGAGGATTTGGACTTGGTCCTTCCCGTGGCAACTATTAAGCTGTGTAATTGCTTTTAAATCACATGATAAATCATATTTCACACTATTGATATATTTAGGTTGTAAGCCATGTTTGGGGCCTTGTGCCGATCTATTTAGACCCCTTGGGGGCTATTTTCTGATATTCCTCACTGTAGTGATTATGATTTACACTTAGTCATTTCATGTTAAACTATTTTCGAGAATGGTTTTGAAGATTGACAAATGCCAACCCAGTTGAACCAGGTCCATCAGGGTAAACATAGTCAAACAGACTCACTGGCACAAGAAGCGTCCATGCATAGGAGATAAATATTATCTATGAACTAAGAGGTTATCTCCTAAGCGAAAAGGTTGCAAATTGATAAGGAGATGGACTTCGATTTCAGGTAGGACAGAAACAAGATCGAGGAAGTTGAATTAAATACAAACTCTTCCACCAAGAAAGAGTTGCATTAGAACTGAACAACAATATCTCAACTACTACCTCTATAAAAAGTTGAAGCATTCCTGCTGAAGAATTGACGCACAAACACAGAAGTGAAACAAGAACTGAAAGCAAAATTACCAAAGCAATTTTGCAAGCAGAATCCTTGTGCGACACAAAAGCTACTTGAACCAGCTAGAAGATCCAGTTCCATCTGTTGTCTTTTGAGTCTAGTTGGTTGTAGTAGGTGATTACATATTGTATCTTTCAGCTTTATCTAGAATCAATTGTAATAGGTACACACTGTTCAANATCCTCTAGTCACCATGAAGAAGACTGCTGAAGGAGTAGATATACCAAAAACTAGAGATGACTGTACTGCTGAGGATCTGAAAAAATGAGAGAAAAATGCTAAGGCCAAAAAGTGGCTAGTTTGTGGACTAGGTCCAAACGAGTATAGTACGATTCAAAGCTGCACCACTGCCAAAGAAATTTGGGATACCTTACAAGTTTCCCACGAAGGAACACCTCATGTGAAAAGATCAATAGGTACTCTACTATACTCTCAGTATGAAAACTTCACTATGAAAGAAGGAGAGACAATCCAAGAGATGTACACAAGGTTCACAGGGTAGAGACAAATGAACTTAAGTCTCTTGGTAGAGTCATTCTTGAAGAGTACAGGGTAGAGAATATCCTGACAAGTGTCTTACCAATTTCCTGGGTAAGTAAAATCACGGCTATCCAGGAATCCAAAAATATGGCAACCCTCAGATTGGACGAGCTAATTGGAAACCTTACTGCCTATGAACTTAGAAAGCAGACAATGGAAATGGATGCTCCAAAGAAGGAAAGAAGTCTAGCACTGAGAATCGCTAAGGGAGCAGGTCTGGAGGAAGATGAGATGGCCATGATTACCAAAGAATTCAGAAACTTTCTCATAAGGAAGAAGGGCATCTCTAGAGGTGGAAATTATAACAAAGCAAAAGCTCCAGAAAGGCCAACCAACGAGGGATGCTACAAGTGTGGAAAGACTGACCACCATATCAAGAACTGTCCTCAGTGGGAAGTGGAATGGAAAAAGGAGAGATTTTAAAAAAGGAACTGGTCCAACCAAAGAAAACCACAACAAAAGCTATGGTTGCTGCTTGGGGGGGAAAGCTCAGATGAAGAATCAGAAGATGGTGAAAATGAAGAACAGGCGCTCGTGGAAATTGGCGAATCTGATGAGCAATCATATGAAGAACTAGAGGTAAGTATATTCCATCTCAAAAACAAAATAGAGTTCCTATCTAAAGAAAACCTATCTGAGTTGCTACTTGATTTCATGGATGATTCCGAAGAAATAACCAAAGAGAAAGAACAACTCTCTAAAGAGTGTGCAATGCTAAAAGCAAAGTGCATGAACCTGGAAATCAGAGTAAGTGAATCTGAAAAGAAAAACATTGTCTTGATGAACTAGGTTCATCCACTTGAAACTAAGATTCTAGAGCTAAAATCTGAAAATTTAAAATTAAAGCTAGGATCTTGTAAAAAGATTGTTGATCATTCCCATGTCATGTTAGAAGAAAATGTGGAAAACTAAAAGATAAGATGTATACCAAGGATGAACAGATAAGGACACTTAAAGAAGAACTTGGTAAAGTCAAACATGAATTAGATCGAACTTGTAAATGGAATAAATCCTCTGATGCCTTGACATGGCTTCAAGAAAATCATAGTAGCAACCGGAGAGGACTTGGCTTTGGGAGTCAATTGCCCAAGTGGGATCCCAAAA
>ML285388.1:16686-45168 GCA_005239495.1 Nicotiana undulata
AAAAGCAAGTATCTCACTCTCCCTGAGAATAAAATTTGCACCCACTGTGGTAAGACTGATCATTACAAAATTGAGTGTACTGTAAAAGAGCAGGCCAGTCGAAGAAATGAGAGTTTTGTTAAAAAGAAAAACTGGTTACCAAATTGGGCCAGAAAAAGCTTAATTCATCCTTTCTCTCATAGAAAAGGACCCAAACTAGTTTGGGTTCTTAAGACTAACCCCTGATTTCTTTTTATAGGTTCAAGTGAGAGGAAGAAGTCAAATTTGGTACTTGGATAGTGGCTGCTCAAAACATATGACAGGAAACAAGGAACAGTTCCTTTCACTTGAAAACCTCAAAGGAGGAAATGTCTCCTTTAGAAATGGAAATAAAGGTGAAATTATTGAGGTTGGTAAGGAACCAGAAGATGAGGAGCTTAGCCTGGTCAAAAGCACTGAACAAATTGAAGCAAATATGGAAGATGGAACTGGTGATGGACCAGGTCCAACTACCCCAAGCAACATGACAGGGGGAACTTAACAGCAAATTACTCTGGACCTTGGCCCTGATCGTGTTCCACAACAACAAAACACCATGGTATCATCTAGAAGTGAACAATTGGTGCTCAAACCACACAGATATCAGAGTTCTCACCCTCTTGAGAACATCATAACAGATTTGACATCCGAAATCAAAACAAGATCCTCTTTGAAAAATCTGTGTGCATTTGATGCCTTTCTATCCTTGATCGAACCAAAGAACATTGGTGAAGCCTTACAGGATGATGACTGGGTAAATTCTATGCAAGAAGAGTTGAATCAATTTGAAAGAATTCAAGTATGGCACTTGGTACCCAGACCACTAGACAGATCAGTAATTGGCACAAAGTCGGTCTTCAGGAACAAACTCGATGAGGATGGAACTGTTACAAGAAACAAGGCCAGACTGGTTGTCCAAGGATATAGTCAAGAAGAAGGAATTGACTATGATGAGACCTTTGCTCATGTGGCAAGATTGGAGGCAATCAGACTTCTTATAGGATTTGCTGCACACATGGAATTCACTCTCCATCAGATGGATGTAAAGAGTGCTTTCCTCAATGGCTATCTAAAGGAAGAAGTACTTGTCAAACAGCCTCCAGGTTTTGAAAGCAAGGAATCACCTGACCATGTATACAAACTTGACAAGGCTTTGTATGGACTCAAACAAGCACCAAGAGCATGGTATGAGCGACTATCAAAATTCCTGCTAGAACATGGATACAAACGAGATAAAATTGACAGTACCTTGTTCTTAAAGGAAAAAAGTAAGGATCTCCTGGTTGTGCAAATATATGTGGATGATATCATATTTGGGGCAACCTCTGAAAAATTGAGTAAGGAATTTGCTAAACTTATGGGGAGTGAGTTTGGGTTAAGTATGATGGGTGAGCTAAACTTCTTTTTAGGCTTGCAAATCAAGCAAAACTCAAATGGAACAATGATCCATCAACAAAAATATGTGAAGGAATTGATCAAAAGATTTAAAATGCAATACTCAAAAGAAATTGACACCCACATAGCTACAGCTACAAAATTAGATGTGGATGAACCTGGTTCATCTGTTGATCAGAAGCTATACAGAGGGATGATTGGGTCTTTATTATATCTCACTGCCAGCAGACCTGATATTGTGTTCAGTGTAGGACTGTGTGCTAGATTTCAAGCAAATCCAAAGGAGTCCCATCTAACTGCAGTGAAGAGAATTCTGAGAATCTGAAGGACACTACTGATTTATGTCTTTGGTATCCTAAAGGTAGTAATTTTGACCTTGTATGATATGCTAATGTAGATTATGCAGGTTTCCTGGTTGACAGGAAAAGTACCTTAGGCATGGCTCACTTTTTGGGCTCTTGCCTTGTGTCTTGGGCCACCAAGAAACAAAATGCAGTAGCCTTGTCTACTGCTGAGGCTGAATATGTGGCTGCAGCTTCATGTTGTGCTCAGTTGCTATGGATCAAGCAACAACTCATGGATTTTGGTATAGAGGTTGGATGCATTCCTATTTTGTGTGACAACACTAGTGCAATTAGCATGACAAAGAACTCGGTTCATCGTAAGAGAACCAAGCACATAGATGTCAGACACCATTTCCTAAGAGATAACTATGAAAAAGGAATGATCTCAATCAAATTCTATGTTACTGACAAACAAATTGCAGATATATTTACTAAGGCACTAGGTATGGAGCATTTTGAGAGAAACATGCTTGAATTAGGGATGATTAAGATCACCTAATTGAAAAAAAAAATAAAAAAAAAATAAAAAAATAAAAAAATTGGCTAGAAACACTAAAATAGGTAACTAACCAAACTAATCGTTGCTCAGTATTATGACTTTACTGCCATACTCTCTTGCCATGTATTAATATGATTCCCTGGTTGCTAATGATGTTTTTCTATCTTTGTAAATTGAGGCAAATTAAGGACTATAACACGATGAACCTGGTTCATCTGACTAACAAGGTACGTGCTCATCACCATACACTTATTGAAATAATTATAGTCACAGATGAGCAGGACTCTATCTATATTTGGTTCATTTCAAATTCTCAGTACTTATCCCAAATTAAACCAGTTTCAAAGAGTCCCATCGAACCTTAATTAGCCTAGATTTAGGGAGTCACAACCGTCTAATCACTGACACTTCTGCAGCGATTAGACTCCCACTTGACCAAGAATTACTGACGTTGTACAATTAATAACCACATATTTAAAAGGCCATCATTACCTCTCCTCTTCAAAAGCATAACCGTGGAACCAAGTTCATCATTTCTCTCATATCAAAGTGATCAACATTCTTCTCTCCCAAATCTTCATAACAATGTCTTATTCACCACCCCCACTTCATCTTCATCAACCAACACTGGTTCGAATTCTCCATCGATACACAACTCACATTCTCCAACCAGGTCTTCGACCCCCCAAAATCCTCCAGTTCCTAAACCCACTCCTTCACCCAAATCAGTCCCAGCCATTACACCTAGCCCCACTCCAGTCCCCAGACAACGTAGAGTAAAGGTGTTGGCCAGGAAAATAGTTGCATCTGCTTCTCGTGCCAAATATTTAAATAAGATGCTTCAACCTAGCAAGGTCCAAGAATTTGAATCCTCTAGTGAGTCCTTCAAATCTTCAAATGTGGATGAAGCACCAGGTTCATCTGACACTGAAAAGGGAAATCTTGAAGTTGGGTCTGCAACTGAAGTGGCTGAAAACAGGTTTATCTTGATTGGGTCGATAGTGGATGTAGAGGTACCGGATATGCGAAGAAAAATTGGGAAAAATATAAACATTGAGAGAGAGGAGAAGGGAGTTCAGAAAGGGGATCTGGGAAGGAAGGTGCCACAGTGGCTATTTGTGGCCCCGCTCATGTGATTGTTGAGGAAGGAGTCAAAGCTTTAGGGGGAAGCAATTCTGGGGAAGCAGCAGCAGGTCTGGAAAGCCTACAACAAGCAGTAGATGAACCTGATTCATCTATTGAGGAAACGTTGGCTGAGATGCTGCAAAGGTTGGGGGAGTCCTACAATCCCAAAAAAAAAATAACTCCAAAATCCAAGAAAACTAATAACCCAGTTCCAACCAAGAAGAGGAAAGCTTCATCATCTTCTGATGCTCCTGCCCCCAAGAGTCGTGCTACTAGAAGAACTGTTAGGCAAAAAGAAGAAGAATTGGAAAAAGCTCTAAGAGAGAGCAAGAAGAAGAAGTCTGCCAAGGGAAAGGCAAAAGTTGGAGAGCCTGTTGAGGCAGTTCATGTTGATGACGATGAGATGGACCTGGTCCATCATGAGGAGCAGCCAGCACCAGTTGAGGTTGAGACACCAAAACCCAAGAAAGCTAAGGCTTCTTGCAAGAAGTCAGCATCTGTGTCTGCCACACCCTCAACGATTGCAAAGAGGACTAGGTCTGAGTCAAAGAAAGTAAAGATTGTTGATGATGAGGAATGGAGTGGAGAAGAAGAGGAAGTGTCTGGTGAGGAGACTAACAAACTCACAAAGTTTGGTAAGCGTACTATCTTGAAGGGGGAAGCTGTTTAGAGACCTTGAGGAATCAGGGATGATTTTCTTGATGGATGCGCAAAGGTGGAAGGACATGGTCCTTCACCTTGAGGGAAGGCTGGCTAGGAATGAGTTGGTTGAATTTATGGACAACGCAGTTGTCAAAGATGGTAGGGTATCCTCCAAGGTTCAAGGAGTTGAGATTTCGTTTGATGCAAAGGAATTGGGGGAATTATCGAATATCCCTTCTGAGGGTTATGATGATTACACAAGGCAAATGTGGCCTAATCTAGATGATTTTCCCTCAGCTCTTCAAATCACCAGGTCTTTCTATGAGAATGAGCAAGAACTGGAGCCCAGGGCAGTGTTTAAGAGTGAAATGAGTCCTCAGCACAAACTGTTCTTTGAGTTTGTGATAACATTTCTGTTGCCTAGGCAAGAGCGAAGGCACATTGCCAGCTACATGGACCTCACACTTATGGAATGCTTGTACAGTGGTAAACAGATCAATTGGCCTACTTTCATCATCCAGCTCTTGGATAGGGTTGTGAATGGAGCCAAGGCACATGCTATACCTTATGGGTTTATCCTGACTACTGTGCTTGCTCACTTCAAGGTTCCAGTGAAGAATGCTGAAATGGCTACTACTGAGGACTACTTTGGGAAGAATACGTTGTTTTCCTGTGACTACATTATTAATATTCCTGAGGATGAACCTGGTTCATCAAGGAAAATGCCAGTAAATAGCAAGGTCAGGACTCTTGTGCAGGAGGGTGAGATCAAGGATGCGGAGATACTTCATTTGAAATCTCGCCTTATTGAGGTTGAAGCTGAGCGGGATGCTCTCAAAGCTGAATTAGCCAAAGAAAATGAGAAGAATGAGGGTGTTCTTCATCAAATTCTCTCCCTTTTTCAAGACAAGACCACAACCTCCTCTGCCCCTTCCCAGCCTTAGGAGTCCAGTGCCACTAAAATACCCCATTTATGACCCAGTTGGGAATTGTCTTATCTTGTTTTGCTTTTTGTTTTCTGTTTTGCTCATGGTTACTGTTTTTAATTCTTTTTGTGTATGGTGCCTGATCTGCTATCTAATCAATGAATTTTGCTTTTCGGTTATTGATTTTATCTCAATTTCTTATATAGCTTACAGTTATTGGTTTTTTTTTTATGATTAATCCATGCTTTGCACCTGCAGTTGCCTTAATGGCCATGAGTAATTGTTAATACTTCTGGTAAGTTTATCATTTTGTAATTTTTCGATGATGCCAAAAGGGGGAAGATATGTGCTTTTCAAAAGTTCAAAGATTTTGTGATATTTATAATCTAATGAACCTGGTCTCTCTATTATGAATGCTTAAATCTATAAAAAGTGTCTATGTTGGATTGAAGTATGTACAAGGTTAAGCACAGAGTTGTCATCATCAAAAAGGGGAAATTTGTTGAATCAAGTCACTGCATGATTTTGAAGATTGACAAATGCCAACCCAGTTGAACCAGGTTCATCAGGGTAAACATAGTCAAACATACCCAGTGGCACAAGAAGCGTCCATGCACAGGAGATAAATATTATCTGTGAACTAAGAGGATATCTCCTAAGCGAAAAGGTTGCAAATTGATAAGGATATGGACATCGATTTCAGGTAGGACAGAAACAAGATCGGGGAAGTTGAGATAAATACAAACTCTTCCACCAAGGAAGAGTTGCATTAGAACTGAACAACAATATCTCAACTACTGCCTCTATTAAAAGTTGAAGCATTCCTGCTGAAGAATTGACGCACAAACACAGAAGTGAAACAAGAACTAAAAGCAAAATTACCAAAGCAATTTTGCAAGCAGAATCATTGTGCGACACAAAAGCTACTTGAACCAACTAGAAGATCCAATTCTATCTGTTGTCTTTTGAGTCTAGATGGTTGTAGTAGGTGATTACATATTGTATCTTTCAGCTTTATCTAGAAGCAATTGTAATAGGTACACACTGTTCAAGTTAGAGTTAACTTGAAGTTTGTCGCAATTAGCTAGAGGCTAGTTTTCCACAAAGGGATTAGAGTTAGTCCTTAGGTTTACAAAAGAGTTTATTTTGTAAATGTTATTTGGCTCAGAGTTGTAGTGAAGAGTTTGGGAAAATCCTACTGGGAAGTAGGTTGTGGTTTTTTCACCTTTTGAGCTAGGTGTTTTCCATGTAAGATTGATGTGTTCTTTGAATTTTGCAATTACTTTTCCGCAAACTGTAGAAGTTGGAACACCAAGAAGAACCAGGTTCTTCTATAAAGACTGCACTCAAAAATTGGACACCACACAAATCAAACCCCCCCCCCCTCTTGTGTGGTATTGACGTATAAAACAACATTTATACCACGAGATGGCTTGATATTAGCGCTTGGGCTGTAGGAGCCCCTCCGGAGTCTGTACACCCCCAGTGAGCGCAAGTACCTACTGAGTGCGAGCGCCGAGTGTCGAGTGCCGAGTGCCGAGTGCCGAGTGATTGGGAGGCATGAGTGACAGTGAGGTTGCACGCGAGGCTGATACTGGGTGATTGTGAGGCATGCTGAGCGACTGATACTGAGTGATGATTTGCCCGAGGGACGGTTTATGATACTTGTTTTGCCTGAGTAACTATTTATGATTCATTTCATTTTTACACTAAACTCCTTGGGCATTCTTTTTCGAAATTGTTGGGAATTACACTTTTCAAAGTATTTTTTTTTAGTGAAAATGGCTTTTAAAGCGTGTTGATCTTAATGTATACAATGTTGGAAAGAAATACCGTGCTTAACGTGAATTGATGATTTGATCCTATGTGTTTCTTACTATTCAGACTTGATTTATTTTCATTACTACTGAGTTGGCATACTCACATTACTCTCTGCACCCCTGTGTGCAGATTCAGGTGCTGGTACCGAGCGCTAGTTTTCTTATTACGTGTGGAGCCGGAGTTGGGACATCGAGGTAGCTGTTCAGTGTTCACAACATCTCTATTTCCCCTTCTTGTTTTGTATTTAGTCCCTTGTTCCGAGACTTGATGTACTAGGACAGTAGAATTTTTGGTACCATTCGTAGATGCTCATGACATGTAGACTCCAGGTCTTTGGGATAGTCGTTAGACTATTTATCTCGTTTGGTTTTGTCTAAAAATTTGGGAATTTAGAAATACTTATGAAATGTTGGAAATGATTTGACAATTTTGAAAATCATATGTCAATGTGTGATGGTTGGATATCTTAGTTCCATGATAGGCGTCATCACAGCCGGGTTAGGAATTGGGGTCGTGACATTATTTTAATTAAATTCTTGTTATCTCTCAATCAACCTACATCACAGTTTACGATGCGCTCAAAATGGTCATCGTAATCAAAAAATTTATTTGTGTATTAAATATGTATTTATTCAAAGAGAATGCATTGAAATTGAAAAATAGAAGTCTATACTCTATATGAATTCATTTCGGTCACTTTTCCGATGTTAATTTACAAGTGGTATTATTATTCAATTTTACGTCATATAAGGTAGGCATTCGATTCCTATTCAAATTAGGCGTGTTATATCAAAAAGTTTCCATATTAGACATGAAACTCATAACTCATAGTATATACAAGCTATAATATAACCATCCTAATAGGTAAAACTCTGAAGTTGGCGTAGTTACTGTTTCCACCTTACTTTGTTCTTTTGCTCAAATTTTTTATTTTAAACAAAATTTGGCTACGAATATAATTCTTGATAATACTTTTGACATATGCGACTTTATAATATGTTGGACTTTAACCTTCATTGAGATTGACACATAGAATTAATCTTTGAAAAAGAATTTATATGTCGAGGAAAATAACTATCCTCAAGAAATAGGTATCATTATTCCCTGCGGTAATGGTTGTTTAAACTTGAAACAACGGAACACAACCAAATAAATAATACATGAATGATTATTGTATCGTTGTGTAAAATTACTATACCAAATTGAAAATTGTAGAATAAATTGGAATGTTTGATAGCATTGCTATGGTTAAATGCACCAAGTTAAACCCTCATATACATATTCTAAAAAAAAAAAGTGAATTCTAAACCTAAAAAAAAAGAATCTCCAACCAAAGAATCTTTGGGCGAAAATAACATGAGTATTAAAAGAATCTCAAACCTAAAGGACTAAATAACCGAAAACAAAACCTAAAGAATCCTAATATAAAGAAAAGTCATACGACACTAAAGAGCCGTAAACCTAAATAAATAAAGAGAAGCAATATATACCAACAAAAAAGGTAATACACGACAGTTTTTGTAACAACCTGACTGGTCGTTTTGAGAAATTTAGCTCTATTCGGTGACATAAGGTATTGAGAAGCTTCATATTATGTATATCGACTTGCGTGTATGGTTGGATTCAGTTAATGATCCGGAGTCAAATTGGAAGAAGGATTTCAGTTTTGGAAGCTTAAGCGGTGGAATTTGACCGGAATTTTGACTTTTGTGTAAATAGCCACGGAATGAGGTTTGGGGTAATGTCAACAGCTCTGTATAGTGATTTTGGACATGGCGCGCGTCCAGAATAGGATTTGGAAGTCCGTAGAGAAATTTGAGGCAATTCGGCGAAAGTTTGAAAATTTGAAGTTTGGGAAATGGAGAAGTTTGACCACAGTTGACTTTTTGGGATATAGGGGTCGGAATGTGATTCCGAGAGTTGGAACAGCTCAGGGATGTCAATTGGGACTTGTCTGCAAATTTTGGCGTCATTCCGAGTTGAATTGATTGATTTCGGCACGAGTTTAGATGTTTGAAGATTTGAAAGTTCATAAGTTCGATTTATGGTGTGATTCGTCGTTTCGGCGTTGTTTGATGTGATTTGAGACCTCGAGCAAGTACGTGTTAGGTTATATGACTTGTTTGTGTGTTTAGACGGGGGCCTCGAGTGTGTTTCGGATAGGCTTCGGGTCAATTCTCTTCTATTTTTGACTGCTGATGTTTGTCAGCTGATGTTCTCTTTCGCGTTCGCGTTCGCATTCGCGATGAGTAATTCTGGAGGAGGGAATAATTTTTCTTCGCGTTTGCATCTTTAATTCTGCGATCGCGGAAGCCATCCTTTTCCTTAATAGCGTTCGCTTTCACGCTCTCGCGTTAGCGTAGTCCCCGCTTCTTGACCTTCGCGTTCGCGTCCTTACCACGTATTCGCGACGGGTCTTTCTGGACAGCCTCAATTTCCTCTTCGCGTTCGCCTTCTTCACTACGCGTTCACATAGTTTTTTGTTTCTTCTTCTCTACGTTAGCGAGCTCACGGTCGCGTTCGCGATGAGAAACCTGGGCAACCTTCATTTTTCTTCTTCGTGAACGCGATCCTTCCTCCGCGTTCGCGATGCACAAATACCTGGGCGGACAGAATATATCCCAAAATCAAGGGTTTCGCTATTTTTATCACATTTTGACTTCTAGACCTCGGTTCTTGGCGATTCTTGGTGGGTTTTTCAAGATATTCGATTGGGTTAGTGTTCTTCACTTAGAACTAAATATATTCCATGAATTAGTCCTTGTTTTTATCATTTAAATTGTGTTTTTAGTTAGGGAAAAATGTTGGTTTTTGAAGAAAATTTTCAAAACGAAATTTCATGATTTGAGGGACAAAATGGTATCGGAATTTGGTAATTTTTGTATGGTTGAACTCATATTGGAATGGGTATTAGGATTTTATAAAATTGTCGCGTTCCGAAGTGCGGGCCCGAGGGTCGACTTTTGGATCGATTTTTAGATTTTTGTAAAGATCGAAACTTTATTATCCGGAATAGTTCATTATAAGTTGTATGTGTGTTTTGAAGTTGTTCTAGTTGGATTTAAATCGTCCGGAGTCCTTTTCACCCGAGAAGTCCATTTTAGAGTACCGGGTTGTTGTCTTTGAGGTAAGTATCTTGCCTAACCTTGTGTGGGGAAATTACCCCTTAGGATTTGAGTCTTCGATGTTGATTGTAGTCCATGTACGCGAGGTGACGAGTGTGTGCTCGGGCTTATTTGTGAAAAGTTGGCCATTTAGGAATCTTAGGTCCTCATATTCGCTGGGTATGAATTGTTCTTGGCATGATTGAATTTCCTAAATTCTAGTTTCATCTTTACTTGCTTAAATATAGAATTTCTTACTTTTGGATTTACTCATATTGCCTATTTGACTCCTAATTGACCTATCTGAAGATTTTACTCCTTTTATTGTCATGCTATGTCTTCTTAACTGCTTATCTCTAATTGCAATCTTCATCTCATCCTATAATTGTTTGATCTTAGCTGAAGTTATGATTATTTTTCATGTTGCTTGTCCTTAAGTGGAATTGTTGAAATACCCTCGAGACTATCGACCTTAAAGGGAGTTTGGATAGACTATACCTTAATTGACTTACCCGAACATAGAGTTATCGGATTCGTGTTAGTTCTTGCTGCTAACCGTGTAGTTAGGTACGACTGTTACATGTTATTTTCTTCCTTGTTGAGTTGTTCTTAATATGACTAGCATTCTTACTGTGTTTATTTCTTGTGAACTAGTTTTGCCTATTTTGTGATCAAAGATTCTTGAGTTTATGTATTTATTATATCTTGAACTTATACTTGTTGTGGGGTGCACGACGTTTCTGTCATGCGGTTGATGATATGGGGATTTGCACAAGGTTTCTACAGCGCCATGTTTACTATTGATATTGCACATGCGCTGTGATAAGGCGGGATATGAAATTGAGGGTTGCGCATGTGGCGAGACAAGGTGGGAACGTGTTTATGCACGTGTGGCGAAATAAGGCGGGCATATACTTTACTATTGCATACGTGGCAAGACAAGGTGGGCTATGTCAGGGGTTGTTCGTGATACTTGTGTTGCACTGGGGCATTCTTTGTAGTTGGTATTGTGTAATTGAATACTTACTGTGTGAGTTTATTCGTGTGGAAATTATGAGAAGACAATGTACGTGTTTCCCTTTTCTTTCCTTATGCTTATCGGTGGTTGAATCATGCTAGAACACCTGCACAAGCATACACACAGTTAGGCGCTATTACTGAATTAAGGGTACCTTGTTGTTGTCGAGTATAAACACTCTCATTAAACCTACCATATGTGTGGAAATTACCCAATTGGCACGCGAGTCGTCCGTGTAGTTATTACTCGAATTAGGGCACAAAATGCCAAGTGTTAGAGTTCGGATATTGGGACCCGTGAATGGTGATTCGTCCGAGGTTCGGAACCTCGTGGAGACGACTACGAATTTATGTATAAGTAGTGGAAGTGGTGAAGTCATTACTTGTCCTTGTTGTTTATTTACATTCCAGATTTACTGTGTTCTATTCACCCTTTTTGTGTTATTTCATGTTTCTCCGCTAATACTTGTTATTTTCCTCCCTTTTCGAATTTACTGTATAGTTAATCAGAGTGCGTAGCCTTTAGTTGTATATAATTTTCCCGTTAATTCTATAGTTATATTGTTTAGTTTCATTAGACCAGTGGGTGTCTTGACTAGTCCTCGTCACTACTTCACTGAGGTTAGTCTTGATACTTACTGGGCACCGCTGTGGTGTGCTCATTCTACACTTCTGCACATTTTTGTGCAGATTCCAAGTCTTGCATAGTTGGTCGATCGATAGTTAGCAACGCGATTGCTGTTGTGGAGACTCAAGGTAAAATCGCTACAGCGTTTGCGGGTTTCGGAGTCCCCATCTTATATTTTTATTCATACACTGTTGTACTTATTTTCGAACAGTGGTAATTAGAAATTTTAGTGTAAATGCTTTAAAGCTTATGACTATTATTCACCAGGTTTTGGGGAGATGTGCAATGTATAGAGATTTATTTCAAAAGCATATAAAAGGTTTGATATTATGTTTTATGTTTACTTAATATTAGGCTTACCTAGTCCTTGAGACTAGGTGTCGTCACGATACCTAACGGAGTTCGTGACAAGTTGGTATCAGAGCTCTAGGTTCATAGATGCTACGAGTCATAAGCGATTTTAGTAGAGTCTTGCACATCGGTACAGAGACGTCTGTACTTATCTTCGAGAGGCTACCAAACTATTAAGACAATTCCATTTCCTTCATTTCTATCGTGAGTTCACTGATCTTGAAGTTTGAAATTTATCATTCCATTCTCTCACAGATGGTGAGGACACGAGCCGCGGTTCCTGATGATATTACCCCCGAGAAAGATGTCGCTAGAGGTAGAGGCAGAGGTCGATGAGGAGCACGTGTCGCAGTTAGGACACCTACTAGAGTAGTCGTTGAGGAGCCGCCAGTAGTTCAAGTTGGGGGGCAGGAACCAGAGACGCATGTTGTTACCCCCGAACTTCAGGAGACCTTGGCACAGTTCCTAAGTATAATTGGTACATTGACTCAGTCGGGATTGATTCCAGGTGCACCATCTACTTCACAGACCGAGGGAGGAGTTCAGACTCTCGCCGCCCACACTCCAAAGCAGCGAGATCATGTTGGGAAGGTTCCACGTATCATGGAAGCACAGCTTGTGGTCCCAGTTCAGCCCTTGGTTAGGGCAGCAGTATCTGAGTAAGAACAGCTTAGACTTGAGAGGTACAAGAAGGACCACCCTCCTACCTTCAGTGGATTGGCGACAGATGACGCCCAAGGTTTCCTGGAGGAGTGTCACCGCATTCTTTGTACTATGTGTATTGTGGAGTCGAGCGGGGTAGCTTTTGTTACATTTCAGCTTAATGGAGCGGCTTATCAGTGGTGGCGGTCATATGAGTTGGGTAGCCCGGCCGAGTCATATTCACTTACATGGGGGCAGTTTTCAGAGATGTTCTTGAGGGAGTTTGTACCTCAGTCCCTCTAAGATGCATGGCGCACGGAGTTTGAGCAGCTGCTCTAGAGAACTATGTTATTATTAGAGTATGTCGTTAGGTTCAGTGATTTGGCCAGACATGCACCTACCTTGGTCGCTATAGTTAGAGAGCGTGTTCGTAGATTCATTAAGGGCCTCAGGCATGATATTCGGTTTAGCATGGCTCAGGAGTTAGAGTCGGATGTTCCATTTCAGTAGGTGGTAGGGATTGCTCGCAGAGTTGAGAGCATGCTGGGTCATGAGAGGGATGTCAGGCAGGACTATGAGAGAGATGTCAGGCGGGGTCATGACAGCGAGGACATACGAGATCAGGAGAGAGGGGGCAGAGAGGTGAGGAGGCCTCATAGGCCGGAGAGATCTACTGGTCCTTATTACGGAGGCAGGGTACGACGCGATAGAGGTTTTGTGGGTCAGCCAGTTCAGTTTGCATTACCGGCTCCGCATGGGGTTTCAGGTACTCATGGGTCTCAGAGTACTCGTATTGCATAGTTTCCACAACCACGTCAGCAGAGAGGCTGTTTTGAGTGTAGAGATACCAGTCACAAGGTGAGAGATTATACCCGGATTCAAACAGGTGTGTCACAGCAGGGTATTCAGGTGAGTAGAGGGCTCCCAAGAGGTGGAGTCTTGGCACGTTGATGTGTTTCGTATAGTAGGATGAAGATCGTTGTGCCAGATGTCATCATACAGGTACGCTTTGATTTGTTATAGAGGGGCACCATTTGTATGTCATTACAACTCTGCTGGTCGGGACGAGTTCCCTCATTTGTTGTTTCGTTTATGAGTGAGTTTCATGCTTTGCACTTTAATTTCGCGTTTGCTCCTATTTGGAGATTCTACTAGTGGTAGCTAGTCTCTATCATTTTTCTCATTCATCATTGGTAGTGGTGAGACTAGAAGTGAGTCCTTGTTATCGTCATGGTAGGCTTAATGTGATTTTTCCTAAGTATTTTGGTTACGAGCTGTGATTTGATACTCTATCGAGATGTGAGTTAAGTGAGCATTATGATTTTATTGGCAGAGATGAGTTAGTGGGAGATTTCAATTGGTATAGATATATTCGATATATGGTTTAGAGTTGAGGGCGAGACCCTCGTGATCTTGTGTGATTCGATATGTTTGGACCGGGCTGAGTACCGCGGTGGAAATTTTATCAGGATGGGATCCTTATGATTTATTTATGTTCTTTCATTATTTATTTTTTATGTTGGTTGTGCGTCAGTACTGGTAGAGACTAGTGCATGTCGGGCCTGTTTGATAGTTTTCTTATGTGTTCTCTTATCATATTCAGTCATTTTCGCTCTGTGCTTATTTAGTTTTAGCTTGCGGCGTGGGTGCCCGGTGGTGTTACTTGTGGCTTGGTGATTTGGGTGTCTCATATGAGGTATTCGTGTTTCTTGCATCACTATCAGTGTTATGGAAGGTTGGGACAGAGTTCTTTCAGACGTGAGGCTAATTGTCAGTGCTGAGTTGATTTCGGGCAGCTATTGTGATCATAAGTGTTGTTAAGGGCCTATGTGTGGTATGTTATGTTGTGTTGACGTACCTTGTGGTTGTAGGCGTGGGTTGTGGTAACTGGTTGTGATTGATGTCAGATATGAAATTAGAAATAGGTCTTTTGGGAATGAATGGAAAGTGAGAATTTTGGCTACAAGGCTTATTAGTGTTGGTAGAAAGGCTAAAGTGCAGTTAAGATGGTGTCGTCAGGCTTATATAGGTTGGGGTGACGTGGGATCACCCGCGGGTGTATGTTGGAAGTGCGCATTCAGTAACTTGAAGGTCTTGAGGCGAACCTTGGCACGTTCGATGATGAACGTTTGTTCTAAGAGGGGGAGAATGTAACGACCCTATTGGTCGTTTTGAGAAATTTAGCTTCGTTCGGTGTCATAAGGTATTGAGCAACTTCATATTATGTATATTGACTTGATTTCATGGATGGATTCAGTTACTGGATGACAAAGAGTCGAATTGGAAGAAGGATTTCAGTTTTGGAAGCTTAAGCGGTGGAATTTGACCAGAATTTTGACTTTTGTGTAAATGGCCCCAGAATGAGGTTTGGGGTAATGTCAATAGCTCTGTATGGTGATTTTGGACTTAGGCGCGTGTCCAGAATTGGATTTGGAAGTCCGTAGAGAAATTTGAGGCAATTCGGCAAAAGTTGGAAAATTTGAAGTTTGGGAAATGGAGAAGTTTGATCACAGTTGACGTTTTGGGATATCGGGGTCAGAATGCGATTCCGAGAGTTGGAACAACTCCGGGATGTCAATTGGGACTTGTCTGCAAATTTTGGCATCATTCCGGGTTGAATTGATAGGTTTCGGCACGAGTTTAGATGTTTGAAGATTTGAAAGTTCATAAGTTCGATTTATGGTGTGATTCATCGTTTCGGCATTGTTTAATGTGATTTGAGACCTCGAGAAAGTCCGTGTTAGGTTATATGACTTGTTTGTGTCTTTAGACGGGGTCCCGGGGGCCTCGAGTGTGTTTCAGATAGGCTACGGGTCAATTCCCTTCTATTTTTTACTGCCGATGTCTGTCAGCTGGTGTTCTCTTTCGCGTTCGCGATGAGTAATTCTGGAGGAGGGAATAATTGTTCTTCGCGTTCGCATCTTTAATTCCGTGATCACGGAAGCTAGCCTTTTCCTTAATCATGTTCGCTTTCACATTCCCGCGTTCGCATAGTCCCCGCTTCTTGACCCTCGCGTCTGCGCCCTTACCACGCGTTCGCGAAGGGTCTTTCTGAACAGCCTCAATTTCCACTTTGTGTTCGCCTTCTTCCCTACGTGTTCGCGTAGTTTTCTGTCTCTTCTTCTCCGCATTCGCGAGCTCACTGTCGCGTTCACGATGAGCAACCTGGGCAGCCTTCATTTTCTTCTTCGCGAATGCGATCATTCCTCTGCGTTCGCGATGCCCAAATTCCTGGGCGGACAGAATATATCCCAAAATCGAGGGTTTCACAATTTTTATCACATTTTGACTTCTAGAGCTCGGTTCTTGGCGATTCTTGGTGGATTTTTCAAGCAATTCGATTGGGTTAGTGTTCTTCACTTAGAACTAAATATATTCCATGAATTAGTCCTTGTTTTATCATTCAAAAATGTGTTTTTAGTTAGGGAAAAATGTTGGTTTTTTAAGAAACTTTTCAAAACGAAATTCCATGATTTGTGGGACGAAATGGTATCGGAATTTGGTAATTTTTGTATGGTTGAACTCATATTGGATTGGGTATTTGGATTTTATAAAATTTGTCGGGTTCCGAGGTGCGGGTCCAGGGGTCAACTTTTGGATCGATTTTTAGATTTTTGTAAAGATCGAAACTTTATTATCCGGAATAGTTCCTTATAAGTTTTATGAGTGTTTTGAAGTTGTTCTAGTTGGATTTGAACCGTCCGGAGGCCTTTTCACCTGAGAAGTCCTTTTTAGAGTACCGGGTTGGTAAGTATCTTGCGTAACCTTGTGTGAGGGAATTACCCATTAGGATTTGAGTATTTTATGTTGATTGCAGTCCGTGTACGCAAGGTGACGAGTGTGTGCTCGGACTTATTTGTGAAAAGTTGGCCCTTTAGGAATCTTAGGTCCTCATATTCACTGAGTATGAATTGTTCTTGGCATGATTGAATTTCCTAAATTCTAGTTTATCTTTACTTGCTTAAATATAGAATTTCTTACTTTTGGATTTACTCATATTGCCTATTTGACTCCTAATTGACCTATCTAAAGATTTTACTCCTTTTACTGTCATGTTATGTCTTCTTAACTGTTTTCTCTAATTGTAATCTTCATCTCATCCTATAATTGTTTGATCTTAGCTAAAGTTATGATTATTTTTCATGTTGCCTGTCCTTAAGTGGAATTGTTGAAATTCCCTTGAGATTGCCGACCTTAAAGGGAGTTTGGATAGACTATACCTTAGTTGACTTACCCGAACATAGAGTTATCGTATTCGTGTTAGTTCTTGTTGCTAACCGTGCAGTTAGGCACGACTGTTACATGTTATTTCCTTCCTTGTTGAGTTGTTCTTAATATGCCTAACATTCTTACTGTATTTATTTCTTGTGAACTAGTTTTTCCTATTTTGTGATCGAAGGTTCTTTAGTTGATGTATTTATTGTATCTTGAACTATTGTCATTGTTGTTGTTATACTTGTTGTGGGATGCACGAGGTTTCTACCGTGCGATTGTTGATATGGGGATTTGCACGAGGTTTCTGTCGTGCCATGTTTACTATTGATATTGCACATGCGACATGATAAGGCGGGATATGAAATTGAGTGTTGCGCATGTGGCGAGACAAGGTGGGAACATGTTTATGCACGTGTGGCGAAACAAGGCGGGCATATTGTCACGACCCCAAATCCTAACAGGTCATGATGGTGCCTATCATGGAACTAGGCTAGCCAACCATCACATTACTACGCATTTGTTCCGTTATAGTAATTCACAATTCAATAATAAACAGCAAACATAGCATAAAATAATTTCTTTAGTCTTAGCGCCCCAATAATAGTCTAAACAACTCTAAACAAAACCTCCCAAGACTGGAGTCAACATGGTCACGAGCATCTACGAGATAAAACTAACTCTACTAGTGTCTTAAATAAAGTCTAGGAATGAAATGCTAAAACAGAATAAGGAAGGGAAATTGAGAAGTTGTGGAAGCTGGACAGCTACCTCGAAATCCCGTAAAACCGCATCTAACGAACAAAGAGAGCTACTGCTCCGAGCCGGTACCTGGATCTGTACACAGAGGCACAGGGAGCAATGATGAGTACACCAACTCAGTAGTAATGAAAATAAATCACAGTCTGAGAAATAAGAAACACACAACACAGATACACCAATTCACAAAACAGTAAAACACCAAGTCACCGTAAAGTATTCATCAAATGCATAAGTTCGAAAACCATTTTCCAGAAATCCTTTAAAACGAGTATAATTTTAATATATATCTCAGTAAAAATCAGTTTGAAAACGAAGTGAATCATAGTTCAAAAACTCAGTAAAATCATCATAAATCTACCCCTCGGGCCCAAATCATTTCTCGTAACAATTTCATATATCTCAGTATTAGCCCATCAGGCAACCTCACAGTCACTTAGTATCAGTCCCGCGGGCAACATCACTCATTAGGTACATGCGCTCACTGAGGGTGTGTACAGACTCCGGAGGGGCTCCTACAGCCCAAGCGCTATAACAAGCCACATCATGGCATAAATCACTCACAATATTGGCCCACAGCCTCTCTCATATCATATCATCCTCCGATTATTGGCCCGCAACCTCACTCAGTCAGACACTCTCAACATGCCCCTTAGGCCATAAATATACCGGGTTCTCAACCCAAAAACAGTGTTTCATTTTTCAATAAATAATATCAAAATACTCTGAGTGTCAAAACAATTATCAAGAAAATACCGAGTGAAAATCATGACATATCAAGTGAGTAAAATAGTAAAAACATCCCCCAAGGGGTAACAGATCGGCACTAGGCCTCAAACATGGCTTACAACCCAAATCGTAACAAAATATATCAATACTATTAAGCATAGGCTTAAAATCGGTTTCGCAACTCAATAGTTGCCTAAATAGGGAATATATTTCCAAAGTTCCAATCTTTGCATTCCAAAATCCGTGAAAGGATGTAAAGTCCTGGGTTTCATACCCTCAGGACAGGATTTAAAGACATTACTTACCTCAAACTAGCCCGGAAACTATTCCGCAATACGCTTGCCTCTCGAATCAACTCCCAAGTGCTCCAAATCTACCAAGTTCAGATTTTTTATCATCCAATTATGCTTGAGGAATGAATTCCAATTGAAAAATATCGATTTTAGCTCAAAACCCGAAATCGGTCAAAACCAGACCCCCGGGACCGCGTCTCGGAACTCGACAAATTTTATACCAAAATGTTCTTCATCATCTCACGAGTCCGTACATATAAAGAACGCTAAAATCGGAGTTCGTTTGACCCGTCAAATCGACCCCTAAAGGTCTCATAATCTCAAGCCCTAACCCCATCTTTTTCTACGTATTTTCATGAATTAAACACTGAGATTATGTTCCTTAATCACCTATAATTGAGTTTTAAGGTCCAAAACACTTACCTCTATGATGAACACTGATTTTCCCTCTTCAAAATCGCCTCAAAAGCTTCTTCCCGTTCAAAAATGGTGTTAAAATAGGTTATGGTCGCGAAAGGGTTTTAATTTAACTGCCCAGCTATTTATGCACTGCGATCGCGGAAGTACTCACGCGATCGCAAAGAACAAATCTCACAGGCCCTCAGAAGACTCTACGCGATCACAACACAAGCCACGCGATCGCGATTCAATGGAACCTCGACCCACGCGATCGCAACTATTTCACGCGATCGCGAAGAACGTTTGACCTCACTCCCCACGCGCCTAACTGACCCTACGCGATCACGATCAAGTCCACGCGATCGCACTGCTTAAGCCACTCGCCTTACGCGATCGCACCCTCACTCCTGCGATCGCGATGCACAAATTTCCCCTGGCCTCCTTTAACCTTATGCGATCGCGGACAATTCCTCGCGATCGCGGTGAACAAATTCCTGCTGTACTGACACCAGAAAACCAACATGCTTAAGTCCAAAAGTGCTCGTTAAGACACTCGAAATCAATCCTGAGCCCCTCGGGACCCCAACCGAACTTACCAACACATCATAAATGATCATTCAAACTTGGTTACACTCTCAAAACACTAAATATAACCTCAGAACACCAAAATCACGTCGGATTCAAGCCTAAGAACTTTGAAATTTCAAAAATCCACCAACGATGCCGAAACTATCCAAAACAACTCAGATTGACCTGAAATTTTGCAGACATATCCAAAATGATATTACGAACCTGTTCCAACTTGCAGAATTCTATTCCGACCTTGATAGCCTATTTTCCACTGCCGACCAGAAATCGCCGAAAACTAACTTTCGTCAATTCAATCCTAATTCTACACCGGACATAAAAAAAATATTCTGATCACACTCCTAAGTCCCAAATCACCTAACGTAGCTATACAAGCCATAAAATCCGCATTCCGAGGTCGTTTACCAATAAGTCAACTCTCAGTTGACTTTTTCAACTTTAAGGCTATTTTTAAAGACTAAGTGGCTAAACTCTCACTACAACCATTTCGATTTCAAGCCTACCAACTCTAGCACATCAATAACAGTATAACCAACCTATGACAAGTCAAAAACAGAAATTTTAATACAGGTTCTACGTAACGACAGACCGGGTTGTTACACATATACTTTACTATTGCACACGTGGCGAGATAAGGTGGGCTATGTCAGGGGTTGTTCGTGATATTTGTGTTGTCCTGGGCATTCTTTGCGGTTGGTATTGTGTAATGGAACCCTTACTGTGTGAGTTTATTCGTGTGGAAATTGTGAGAAGACAATGTACGTGTTTCCCTTTTCTTTCCTTATGCTTATCGCTGGTTGAATCATGCTAGGACACCTGCACAAGCATACACGTAGTTAGGCGCTATTATTGAACTAAGGGTACCTTGTTGTTGTCGAGTATAGACACTCTCGTTGAACCTACCATATGTGTGTGAGCATGTGATTTTTTCCCAAGTGATGATACTCCTACAAAAGCCGCAAAATAGATTTTTAGGATTTTAACGATTTGCTGGCTAAAGTTTTTTTTTCGCATTTAGTACATTTTAATATTTAAAAATTAAGAAAAATACCAAAAATATTCAACATTTTTTTCATAGCATTTCTAGATCTTAATTGCACAAGCTAATCGCATTATTAAAACGAAAATCAAAATTGGTCATTTCTACATATTTAGCTTATAGTCACAAAGTTAGTATGTGTCCTTAATAAGTTTTAAGTAATTAATCATTTTGATGTTAGGAAAAGATAAATAATTTAATTTTACAATTTAGAATCTAATTTAGGGATTTTAGGATTGTCATTTAGGAGTTAATTAGTTTAATTAGATTTAACAAACAGTTAAAAAGAAAAGAAGAAAGGGTTGTGTTTAAAGTTGTCTTGGGCCAAGTCCACCCCTCATGCAACCCATTCGTCCATTGGCCCAGCTTCCTACCCGGTACAGATCCGATCCATCACCCCCAAACCCATCTTTATATCAGTTATACAAACCCTAAAATACATACACCTGCCCGCGACGGGCAGCCCCTCCCTGCCCGATTCTGTTTCACCATAGCAAGCACAGATGCTCACCCATACCATAACCGTTTCCAGCAGCTCTTCCCCTCAAGATTCTTTCTCATTCCACAACCATTCACTCGCTTTTTCCCAACCAAAATCACGCGTCGATCTCTCTAGAAGATATGTGCTGGAGGGATAGGAGCCATATGATTGATTTAAGAGTGATCCTGTACCTCTATCCCTCTATGATATGTCTATAAAATGGGGGTTCGACTCTGAAAATGGGAGGACTTTTGGAGGGAAAAAAAAGAAAATGGAGGGTTCATTTTGTTTCTGTTAATTCCTTTTCGACCTCAGATCTCAGAAATAGAATCCGTTTTTCCTTTTGCTTTTCGTTTTGATTCTGAGCTTCTCTTCGGAAAAAAAAATCTGTAATTTTTTTTTAATGTTTTGTTTCTGATTTTCGGCCAAGTTGGGACTGGATCGAAAGAGTTCGTCGCCGTTTGAAGCCATTGTTTGTGTCAATTGATTGAGGTTCTCTGTTTCTAGGGGGAGGTTCCGATTGAAGTTTTTGTTGCGGATTTATTGGCTCTTTTCAATCACTGTAATTGGTTGAAGATTAATTGAAATTTTTTAACAGGTTTATCTTCTTCCCTTTTCTGTTACTCATGTCCTGATTGTAGTCTCGATGTAGATATATATGGAAACATGGCCAAAGAATTCCTTCCATCTTTCTTTTACGGAAGATTCCTTATAGTAGCTTAGTTTAGTGTTTTAATGATATGAGCCAAAACTCTTTTTCTATTCTTTTCTCTCATATTTACTCACAAAGAAATTACTTTGAGTGCTGGTTATCTCTTAAAACAAAGAAACAAGTGGGTTATTTTCATACTTTAAAGTATGCAATTAAGACTTGGGTGTCAAATTCTTTGCATGTGGGACCGTAGTTGTGTTGTTTTTGCTTTATCTATGGCTATGGTGTTTCTGACTTAGAATTAATTACTTTTGGAGAATCTTGTTTCTTTTATGAGCTTTGTTTAGTAGCTTACTGTGTAATGATCAAAATTCTTTGTTTGGTTTTTGCGGTTTCTTATCTTTTTCCTCAGTTCGAAGACGGCATTAAGTTGATTTTCCTAAGCCTGAATCTTTTGAGTAAAGTGATTGTTCTGTTTGTTGAACTATGTGTTTTGTGTTGATTAAAGTGTGGAATTCTTGAGTGCATTATCAATTCAGAGATTCATTAAGAGACACTGGTTGCTTGATTTTTTTTATTTTAATTGATTATGGCATAATTGTGATAATGGACATTTATATAAAGATTAATAGTATAGAAAGATTAACAGATTTTATTTGTTGGATTGTTTCGTATTGCACTAGTTCATGTTAAATTTGGTTAGATAATATTTTGGGGTTGTTTTTCTCGGATTTGTCCCTGTTGATGTTGATTAGTACAAATTTTCATTGCCGGATTTTTCATGATCTACTCTTGTTAAATTCAGATTCAGTAAGTTTGCCATTATCATTTTTCCTTTGTGTTATGTGCTTTCTCCGATTTCAGTGAAGTCAAATTTTGTAAATGGGAAAGAGTCCATTTTTTTTACTGTATTAATGAGTGAATGAGATTATTTGGTTTTGTTTTCTGTTTTCCATGCCTCACTCCTTCATTTATGAGGGTTAGATACCCAAGGTTTCACAATTAACATTTGGTGGCTGAAGAATTTAGTTAACAGATCAAGTAAATGGTTTGATTACTAAGGTGTTTAGAAAGTCTTATATTCTGGGTTTGGATTTAAATAGAGTGATTCACACTTTACTTTGGATTATTTTTATTTTGTCTTTTATATTACTCGTTAGGAGCTTTAGGCACATCCTTAGTTAATCGAATATTGTGGTCATGTACACGTTTGCGTGATACGAGTACGATTTAAAGATAAATTTGGGTTTTCTTAAACAATTGAGCATGGCAAATTGTGTACACGTACGCGTGACACGATTTGAACGCCGACGTTCAGAATAAAACCAGAGTACATGTTCGCGTGACTTTGGCTGAATAATTTAATATTAAGGGCTATTAATTGTGTACACGTATGCGTGACATGATTTTTTGCGAATTAAACACGATGAGTACACGTACGCGTGACTCGTCTTTAGGATAAACTTCTTAATTAAAAGCGGTAGAAGGTAAAATATATATAGGCCCTAAAAATGAGTAATTAAACAATTTAAGCCAGGTAGGATTAAAGTGATCGTGCTAGAACCACGGAACTCGGGAGTGCCTAACACCTTCTCCCGGGTTAATAGAATTCCTTACCCGATCTTCTAGTTTCGCAGACTATAATACAGAGTCAAAACTTCCTCGATTTGGGATTTAAAATAAATCGGTGACTTGGGACACCATAAATTATCCCAAGTGGCGACTCTGAATCAATAAATAATCCAATTTCCATATTGTCACTTTAATTTTAAAAACTCCCTTATACCCCTTTCGGGAAAAAAGAGGTGTGACAATTGGCATGCGAGTCGTCCGCGTAGTTATTACTCGAATGAGGGCACAAGATGCCAAGCGTTAGGGTTCGGATATTGTGACCCATGAATGGTGATTTGTTTGAGGTTTCGAACCTCGTGAAGATGACTACAAATTTATGTATAAGTAGTGGAAGTGGTGAAGTCATTACTTCTCCTTGTTGTTTATTTACATTTCAGATTTAGTGTGTTCTATACACCCTTTTTGTTGTAACGATTCGACCGGTCGTTTTGCGTTATCGAACCCCGTTCCCCTAACTGAAACTTCCCATAGTGGCTTATTGTGATTTATGACTTGCGGGGACGGGTGGTTCGGGATTCGGAAGTGTTTAGAGTGGTATAGAAACACTTAGTTCCTTAAGGTTGACATTTTTGGCCAAGTTTGACTTCGGTCAACATTTTGAGTAAACGACCTCGGAATCGAGTTTCGACGGTTTCGGTAGCTTCGTATGATGATTTCAGACTTGGACATATGTTCGGAATGGGTTTTGGATGACGTGGGAGTGTTTCGGCGCCCAATAACGAAATAAGAGTTTCCTTAAGTTTAAAATTTGGTTTGGAACATATTTTTGTGTTTTCGAGGTCCGAATGGAATTCCGAGACCGGGAATAGTTCCGTTATGTCATTTATGACTTGCCCGCAAAATTTGGTGTCATTCCGAGTAGTATAGGTCGGTTTGGCGCATTGATATCGAATTCAAGAACTTGAAGTTCTTAAGTTTGATCTTTAGGGGTTTTGAGGGTGATTTTGAGTTTTAGCGTTGTTTTGAGTATTCTGAAGGCTCGAGCGAGTCCGTATTATGATTTGGGACTTGTTGGTATAATTGGACGGGGGCTCGGGTGTGCCCAGGTGCCTCTCGGGCACCAAACGAGGCCAAAAACTAGCTGAAGCAGTTGCTGGTGCACCTGATCTGGTGTGACCGCAGGTGCGGTTGCCCAGTCGCAGGTGCGAGACCGCTCTTGCGGTCCCAGCCTCGCAGATGCGACCCCCAGGTGGGCTGCCCATTTCTCGCAGGTGCGGGCCTTTTCCCGCAGGTGCGAAGTCGCTGGTGCGGACTCCTGACCGCAGGTGCGAGCCCAGGCCCTCTTGTCCACTTCCGCAGGTGCGAGACTCTTCTCGCAGGTGCGGTCCTTGAGTCGCAGGTGCAGAACCACTGTAGGCAGTGTGTTCTTTTAAAACACGGGAAATGTTCATTTTTCTCCATTTCTTCCACCGTTAGAGGCCTTGAGAGCTTGGGAAAACTGCCCCACGACCTAGCTACTGAAGAGGTAAGTAAATTCTACCATAGTGTTAGTTTAATACTTGAATTACTAGTTAAATTAACTACCTAATTAGTGAAAATTAAGAAATTGGGTAGTAACCTAGGGCTTTCGAGAATTTAGGAAATTACCCGTGAATTTGTCTATGAAATCATACAAAAATCATATATTAACGATCCTTAGGTTATGGGTGAGTGTTTCATTCTAGAATTATCGAAATCCGAGTGTGCGGGCCCGTGGTTGAATTTTGGGATTTCTTCAAGAATGATGAATTGACTAAGTAAGTAGGAGAATTCCCTGCTTTGATTAAAATTTGATATATTTACGTAACGTTTGATTAGTTTCGAGTCCTTGGGTGACGAGTTCGGAGTTTCGGGCGGAATCTTAACCCGGGGAGTAGGTTCGACACGAGGTGAGTCTCCTTTCTAACCTTGTAAGAGGGAATTGTCCCCATAGGTGATCTAAATGCAATGTGTTAATGTTTTGTGGGGGCTACGTACGTACAAAGTGATGAGAGTCCGTACGTAGCGGCTATTATTATTATGTCTGGGTAGTTAGGCCCACATCATGCCTTGTGTTCTTCCTCGTAATGAAGTATATGTTATGAATTCATATTATATGTAGCATTGTTTCCCTTAGGTTTTATGGAATATGATAATTTGAAGGAATTGTGTATGGAAAGTAATTTTAAAGGAAATGTTGCCTGTGCATGTGACCGCTTCGCAATTTACATTCCGCGAGCGGAGTGTTATTTTTCCCCACTCTCATGGGAGCGGGTCGTACGCCACGGCGGGATTAAAAGATGAATTTATGGTTCGGGCCGTTCGACCCTCGGCAATGCACATATATGATTATTTTATGGCTCAGGCCGGTTGTCCCTATCCTGTATGCGCATGATAAATTGTTGATGATTTCATAGATATTGATTTGACAGATATTTGGGGGGAAATGAAGTAGCAATTGCTTATTTAGTTCCAGTATTTATTTGGATTTCAGTGCCTTTAATATTTGCTGCTTTACTACCCTCACATGCCTACCGTTTTCCTCATATTCTGTTAAATTATATTGTTGGACCTTAGTGAGTGTCAAGTCGACCTCTCGTCACTACTTCTTCGAGGTTAGACGGGATACTCACTGGGTACATACTTATTATGTACTCATGCTACGCTTCTGTACTTAATTGGACAAGTTCTGAGGCTGGTGCATCTGGTTATCAGACCGGAGCTGGATTCTGAGTATAGATTGGACCTAACTTCACGGTGAACTGCTTCTCCTGACGATCCTCGGCAGCACCATGGAGTTTCTTTTGTTATTTCCCGTCTATTTCTTCCAGACAGTGGGATAGTTGTAGTATATCTTTGTATATTCTGCTAGTTGCCCGTAGGACTTGTGACACTAGTTCCTGGAACACACGTGGTAGTTATTATGGACTACGGGACTGTATATGTGTATTAGTTCATACCTCTTTATGACTGCTGTAAAACTTGGCACATATTGAAATGTTTAATTAAATATAGAGAATCCTTAGTAATTCCAGTGTTGGCTTGCCTGACCCCAGTGTTGGGCGCCATCACGACCTGAGGTAGGATTTTGGGTCATGATATTTGTGTTATTTCATGTTTCTCCGCTGATACTTGTTATTTTCCTCCCCTATCAAATTTACTGTATTGTTAATCATAGTGCGTAGCCTTTAGTTGTATATCATTTTCCTATTAATTTTATAGTTATATTTTTTTAGTTTTATTAGACCAGTGGGTGTCCTGACTAGTCCTCGTCACTACTTCATCGAGATTAGTCTTGATACTTACTGGGCACCGATGTGGTGTGCTCATTCTGCACTTCTGCACATTTTTGTGCAGATTTCAGGTTTTGCATAGCCGACCGATCGATAGTTAGCAGCGCGGTTACTGTTGTGGAGACTCAAGGTAAAATCGCTACAGCGTTCGCAAGTTTCAGAGTCACCGTCTTATATTTTTTGTTCATACACTGTTGTACTTATTTTCGAACTGTAGTAAATAGAAATTTTAGTGTAAATTCTTTAAAGCTTATGACTTGTATTCACCGGGTTTGGGGAGATGTGCAATGTATAGAGATTTATTTCAAAAGCATTTAAAATTTTTGATATTATGTTTTATGTTTATTTAATATTAGGCTTACCTAATCCTTGAGACTAAGTGTCGTCACGATACCCAATAGAGGAAAATTGGGTCGTGGCAGTTTTTTATTTCTTTTTCGCACAAGAAAAATATTTATTGGTTACAATTACAGTTATATCCAACATAAAAAATATATATATACAAGGGGTAGAAAAGACTAACGACATGATAGAGACTTCTTGCATTTAATATATACTAGTCTCAGGGTACGCGCGTTGCGCGTGTACCCTATATATGAGTATAATTTTCTTTTAAAATTATTCAAATTTTATTGGAACATTGCATATGAGTTATTAAGTATAAACTAAAAAAAATAGTATAAGCTCTTGAAAATGATATAAATCAATTCTATTTAGCTAGCTCAATAAAGGATGAAATTATGCCCCCACTGTGGTCACCAAATTCATTTTTGTAGCTCAATAAAAACAGAAATTTTGCCCTACCACAGTCATCAAATGCCTAATTTTGCTAGAAGGGCAGAGGCACAATGTGTTGACATGTATTCATATTGCTCAAAATTATATTTCAGTCCTTTTATGAATTTTACTCTTCTCTAAGGAAACAATTTGATGTGTTTACACTTTGCTTTTTTAAATGGTAGCCTCAAAATAATTTTTTTTGCATAATTCTAAATATTGTATTTCGCCTTCAAAAAAGCATTTACCAGATTTATGATGGACGAAACAATTAACGAAAAGCATGATAATTATAATGTTATACTATTTAAAATTAAAATAAAATACTAAAAACAATAATAAACCAAAAGAGAACTGAATAAGTCATGTGAAGACACGGTTAATGAAGGAAATATATATATCACATATGCAACAAACAAGAAAAAGTGGTTGGTAAAATCAAAAATAGAATGATGAAGTTTAATTGTACTATTGTTGTGCTTGTGTTTAACGATCCGGTCGGTCGTTCCGTAGAACCTGTATTATATTACTGTTATTGACTTGTCATAGGTTAGTTATACTGTTTAGGATGTGTTAGAGTTGGTAGGCTTGAAATCGAAATGGTTGTAGTGAGAGTTCATCCACTTAGTCCTTAAAAATAGCCTTAAAGTTGAAAAAGTCAACTGAGAGTTGACTTATTGGTAAACGAACTCGGAATGCGGATTTTGTGGCTCGGATAGCTTCATTAGGTGATTTGGGACTTAGGAGTGTGTCCGGAATAATTTTGTGATGCCCGGTGTAGAATTAGGCTTGAATTGGCGAAAAATAGTTTTTGGCAATTTCCGGTCGGCAGTGGAAAATAGGCTATCAGGGTCGGAATAGAATTCCGACAGTTGGAACAGGTTCATAGTGTAATTTTGTATATGTCTGCAAAATTCCAGGTCAATCGGAGTTGTTTTGGATAGTTTCGGCATCATTGGTGGATTCTAGAAATATCAAAGTTCTTAGGCTTGAATCCGATGTAAATTTGGTGTTTTGATGTTAGTATTGGTGTTTTGAGAGTGTAACTAAGTTAGAATGATCATATGTGACGTGTTAGTATATTTGGTTGGGGTCTCGATGTGAAACCCCACGTGTTATTTTTCTCTCTTCTCTTACGTAAAATACGTAACGTGGCGT
>MDKH01076395.1:0-19164 GCA_005239495.1 Nicotiana undulata
ATAATTCTGTGTATGTCTACGAGCACCCGTGTCGCATGTATAATTCGTGAGCGGGGTAGCCTTGTATTTATGTCAACCGCATCACATGATCGATTCACGAGCAGGGTAATAGATGCATCTATGGTTCGTGCCACTCGACCCTCGGCAGTGCACATTTAAATTTTTGCGTCGCTTCGGCCGTACGCCTCGGCATATTATATGCTATGTTCTTGATTGAGAGTCTGATTATTATTCTTACTAATTTAATTATTCTATGGGGAAAGAAACTTGTGACTTTTATTCATTATTGTTACTTGGTCCTTGCAGGTAGATCGTTATCTTTATATACTGATGCTCCATGTCTACTTGCTTTCCATAAATGTTATTCCTGTCTAGATTCATTAAATCATATTATCGATAACGACCCTAGTGAGTAATACGTCTACCTCTCGTCACTACTTCTTCGAGTTTAGACGGGATACTCACTGGGTACATATTTTTTTATATGTACTCATGCTACGCTTTTGTACTTAATTGTACAGGTCCTGAAACTGGTGCATCTGGTTATCATACCGGAGTGCGTTCCTGAGAGTGTTACTTGGACTAGACTACACGGTGAGCTGCTCTGCATGGTGTTCCTCAGCAACACTGTGGAGTTTCTATTACTTTTGGGATATTTCTGTCTACCCTTTTCAGACAGTTGTACATTTATTTTGTCTATTTGTATATTCCACTAGTCACCTGTGGACTTGTGACACTAGGTCTAGGCACACGTAGTTGATTCACTAGTATTATGCTGCTTTGTTTTATGCTGGCAAACAATTTTTGAGTTACTTTAAATCACTTTGCCTCACATCCTCACTTTCATTTAAGGACTGCTCAAATTAAAACTGGACAAGTATTTGAACATCTCATTAATTTAAGTAATTTCGTTAGCAAACTAGTGTTGGCTTGCCTGACTTCGGCGTTGGGCGCCATCACGACCTGAATAGGAATTTGGGTCGTGACAATACGGGCCCGATACCATCAATTTCAAATATAGCCAAATTTCCAAAAACTCTTATATTTTCAGTAAAATAATTTCTTTCAAAAATTAATTTCTCGGGCTTGGGACCTCGTAATTCGATTCCGGGCATACGCCCAAGTACCATATTTTCCTACGGACCCTCCGGGACCGTCAAATCACGGGTCCAGGTCTGTTTACCTAAAATGTTGACCGAAGTCAACTTAAATTCAATTTTAAAGTCAAAATTAGTATTTTTCTCAGTTTCTCACATAAAAGCTTTACGGATATACACCCGGACTGCGCACACAAAACGAGGTGAGATAAAAGGAGGTTTTCAAGGCCTCAGAATGCAGTTTTGACTTATAAAACAAGGGATGACCTTTTGGGTCATCATAAATATTTTCTTAGAAATTTAAGATGTTTGATCAAAGTGAAAATGTATTTTTGGGTGCAGCATAAATAATTTTTCTGCTTTTGGATAGTAGTTACAAATTATAGTTTCTTTCGGAAAATAGAAGCATAAGCAGAAAATTAATGTTATTAAGACAAAATATAGTACTATAAATTTATATTTTCTAAATTCTCCTCCATTAATTTATTTTTTTATTTTTATTTCTACCATTTTATTTTATGTTATTCACATAGTAGTTTTATTTCCCTTCTTATATCACTAAATTTGTAATTTTAAAAATTACGTAAATATTATTAAATAATATGTGAGTTATTAAATATAAAAAACATCAATTTCCAAAAATAATAAATGTAAATCTCATTAAGCTAGCTCAATAAAATAAAGAAATCCTACTTCACATAAGTCTTTATATGCCTTATTATGATTTATGATGAGTGAAATATCTAATAAAATTAGTGTTTTCTTCGTTACCCAATACTATAAACAAATAACACAGAAAAAATTACTTTTACCGTAATTATTCAAAGATAATAAGATGAATTAAACTTTTGAATCTTTTTGTCTTAAAAATTTGTGAGTGATAAGGTAGAACTATAGCTCCTAGAAAAATATTGATAAATAACAAAATAAAGTCTTACATAACTGATATTGAATTATAAAAATAATGTAATACTATACTAAAAATTTAGAAAGTGTCATTATTAGAATGAATATAAAAAGAAAGAAAAATAATAATGACAACTTCTTTTGAATACCTTGAATGAATATAATGTCACGACCCAAATTTTCCAACCTTAAGGATTGTGATGGCGCCTAACACCATACTTGCTAGGCAAGCCAATGTTATAACTTGGTTAGCCTTTTTCCTTTGAATATTTACTTTAACACAATAGTACATTTAGAATAAATTAAGTCTAATAAATTCCAACGAGTTATCTCACAAATAAAATAATAAACGAATAATTAACCGAGCCACGAACTAAATATAGATATAACTCTAAGACAATCCCAGGGTCTGGTGTCACAACTCACGAACTACTAAAGAATACTACAAATAATGGGCTGAAAGAAATAATGTAAATGTTCCGAATATAATAAAACAATGTTTATAAAAATAGGAGAAGACTCCAGGAATCTACGGACGCCAACAGATCTACCTCGTGTCTCCGAATAAATGGATGGCTACTCTAAAAATCTCTACTACTGGCAGGTACCTGGATCTGCACAAAAGAGTGCAGAGTGTAGTGTCAGTACGACCGACCCCATGTACTGAGTAAGTGCCGAGCCTAACCTCGACGAAGTAGTGACGAGCCTACGACGGGGCATTAACAATTTAACATGTGAACAATAATAAATGAAGCAATAAGGAAATATAAAACAAATAAATAATAACTGTAGCAACAATTAAAATAACCATGTCACCTTTTCTATGTCTCAACTATAACCAATTCTCACGTAAGTTTCCAAATTTCTAAACTTTGACTTTAAAATAATAGTAGTCAAAAATATGAAAAATAGTAAAGTAAAACAGTAAATTTTCAAATCTTTGTTTTCTTTGAAAATCAGTAAAACATAAGTGTCCTCCCTTATTGATCCTTGTTGCGGCGTGCAACCCGCTCCCACCTGTCCACCCTTATTGCTCCTCCCTAAATATATCACCCTTATTGCTCATGTTGCGGCGTGCAACCCGATTCCACCTGTCCACCCTTATCACTCCTTGTTGCGGCGTGCAACCCGCTCCCACCAAACATATCATATCAGTTTATTTTTAAATTTTTACAATTCAGGTCAAGCCTTTCACAATAGTTTTGTCTCAACAATTATAAATAAAAAACCGTATTTTCTCATAAACTTCATTAATATCCTCTCAACCATGAAACCAACAGGAACATAAATATGTATCTAGTAAAACAATGTCAAACTGCTCAACCTTTATGTACCACAAAGAAACTAAGAAAAACAGCCATACTCTTTCAAAATAATAACAACAAGCCTTAACAAAAAAGTAACAAAGCCAAGTAGTCATAGAAACAATAATGAACATAGAACAATTTAGACATGGACCAATTAAATTGGAAACGGGGAAAGGATCATGTTTAACAGACAATTTGGTGGTGCATAGATACTTGTCACCTCACCTATACACCACACACATGCAAATTCACATAGTAAAATAAGTTGGGATTCCTATTCCCCCAAGTCAAGGTTAAACCAATCACTTACCTCGAATTCGAAGGCCACTCACTGCTCAATTATAGCTTTTCCTTTTTGAATTCACCTCCAATACACTCGAATCTGTAGTATTAGACATTGCAGCTGCATGTAGCAAAGTTGTGCCATAGGAGCCACCGTCATAAGATGGTGAAGTGGAGTTGTTCAAGATGTGTTCCACTGCCTTTTGATTTTTAATCTTCACAGCTAGATACAGTGGTGACTTTCGAGCATTTCTAGGCGGATACGAGAAGTCAGGATCTTCTTTGACCAACAATTCTACCAAACTGCGATCCTCCAACATTACAGCTTCGTGCAAGACCGTATTTCCATATCTGTTAGTAATCTTCAAAATCTCTCTATTTTTTCTGAATGCCAGCTTCTATATCAATAACCCCGTCGAGCCCTCTACAACTTTTCATGTAGTTGATAAAGACCTCGACGAGATCTGCGTTGCCCACCTAGCAGCCGTATGAATAAAAGTATCTCCATTAGAGTTCAAGATGGAAAATAACTCTAGACCGGCCATAGCAAGAAAATCCCTTTAGGTTAATTTTCCCATGGAAACCTTCACGTTGAGCAGCAATATGGAGGACAATGTTGTTGCAAGGAGTTAATTGGGTGGAGAACTGGCTCTTGTATTCTTCTAGAACTTTCATGTCACCAACTATAGCAGCTACGAACAACCGCCCATCCATCGGTATTTTATTTACTATAACTAATCTGTACTGGGCTCCGGAACAAAAATACGGGCCCGATACCAATGGTTTCGAATATTAATTCTTTTCTTTATTTCATTATTATTTCAGAAAAAAAATTTATTTCAAAAATTTATTTCTATGTCTTGGGACCTCGGAATTCATTTACGGGCATACGCCCAAGTCCCATATTTTACTGCGGACCTCCGGGGATCATCGAAACACATATCCGGGTCTTTTTGCTCAAAATATTAACCAAAGTCAACTATAATCAAATTTTAACTCTAGAATTTACTATTTCTTATATTTTCACATAAAAGCTTTCGATTTCACGCCCGGACTGCGCACGCAAATCGAAGTATTTCAAAACAACCTTTTTATGGCTAATAAACCTAGAACAAAGTCTAAATTCGTAAAATGACCCCTTGGGCCATTACAATCTCCACCTCTAAAACAAACGTTCGTCCTCGAACGGACATAGAAAATTACCTGAATTGGCGAACAAGGGTGGATATCTACTCTGCATGTCTGACTCGGACTCCCAAGCGGCTGCCTCAACGGGCTGGCCTCTCCACTGCACTCGAACTGAAGGATAACTCTTAGACCTAAACTGACGAACCTGTCCGTCTAAAATAGCTACCGGCTCCTCCTCATAAGTCAAGTCCTTGTCCAATTGGACAGAGCTGAAATCTAACACGTGGGATGGGTCACCATGATATTTCCGGAGCATAGACACGTGGAATACCGGATGAACTGAGGATAACCCTGGAGACAACGCGAGTCTATAAGCTACCTCCCCCACTCTATCAAGAATCTCAAATGGCGGGATATACCTAGGGCTCAATTTACCCTTCTTTCCAAACCTCATAGCACCCTTCATGGGCGACGCACAGAGAAATACTCTCTCTCCCACCATGAAGGCCACATACGAACCTTACGATCGGCATAACTCTTTTTCCTAGACTGAGCTGCACGAAGTCTCTCTGAATAATCTTGATCTTATCTAAGGCCTCCTGAACTAAGTCTGTGCCTAGTAACCGAGCCTCTCTGTCACGACCCAAATTTTCCTCCGTTGGGTATCATGATGGCACCTAGTCTTAGAGACTAGGTAAGCCTAACATTTAGAGAATTACAACAATAATAAAAGAAATCTAACAGTCTCGATATAGAAATCTTGACATAATTACAATGTTCCCAAAACCGGTAATACAAGTCATAAGCGCTACGAAATCTTCTACAACTTCTAAATACAACTGTTTGAAAATAATTAAGAACAACTGGATAAAAGTAGGAAGGTGACTCCGAAGCCTGCAAACGCAACAACTGGTTTACCTTGAGTCTCCTCGACAACGATCCGCACAGCTACTATCAAACAATTCCTGGATCAACACAAAAATGTGCAAAAGTGTAGTAAGAGCACACTACAACGGTGCCCAGTAAGTATCAAGACTAACCTCAGTGGAGTAGTGACGAGGACTAGTCAAGACACCCACTGGTCTAATAAATGAAACAGACATAAGCATAGCAAATGATGAAATATGGAATCTGCCCTATGACTACGCAATATGATAAGCAACAGAACAACTACAATACAGAAGAAATGCAGCAAACAATAACGGAGCAGCATAGAAATACACAGAAGGATGGACAAAACACAAGTCAAAGGCCGGAAACCACAACACAGTAAGAATACTAGTAACTCAGCACTACAATAATAACTACCTCAGACCTTAGCTAACAACTCCAATGATTCAAACAAACCTCTAATGTAACCTCCCACCCACAAGTTTAAATTGAAAACCTTAAAATATATTCATTTAAAGATAGGGATATTCTTTGAAAGGTACTTACTCTAAATATATATATATATATATATATATATATATATACATATACATACTTTGCAGAAAGAAAACCCTTATATGTAAATCCTTCACGATAAACGTTTTTAAAATGTACTTTCCCAATAACTGTCTTTCAATCATAGCTTGCTTCGAGAATAAATGTTTTTCAAATATGCCTTTTAGAGATAATAGCCATTCCACTACACCTTTCCAATAAGTATCCTTCAAACACAGATTCGTCGAGATAAAACCACCGGGATCTCCGTCCCATAGATCATAATTAGTCATGCGGTACATGGAAAATATCAAGTCATGTCGATAATGAAGTAAGGGGGCAATGTGAATATCCAACTTGAAACAACGGAATTAATAACACTGAAACAAGTGCAGAGAATATCAAACAGGAAACAATGGAAATGATAATACGAAGACAAGTGCACGGAAAAACCCTTCGTGCTTTTACTCTCATTCTCACCATAAATCAATAGAAAACGGCACGACATCACCCTTCGTGCTTTTACTCTCATCCTCACCAAATAATAATGGAATCGGCACGGCATCACCCTTCGTGCTTTTACTCTCAATAATATGGCACGACATCACCCTTCGTGCTTTACACTCTTCCTCACATGATAACGAATATAAACAATGGCACGACATCACCCTTCGTGCTTTACACTCTTTCTCACCCAAAAATATGAATTGATAGTATTCTTACAAGGAAATAAACAACATAAACAACAACAGAAACCATACTATCCCGACAAGAGAGTCAACAATGAAAACTATATCATCAACAACATGAACAATAACAGGAACCACACTGTCCCGGCAAGGGAGTCAACAATGAAAAAAATATCATCAATAACCTGAATGATTATCAAACTATACCTAAGTACTACTTAAGAAAAAATCATATAGATCACAATGTAAGACGCACGGGCATGCTTGACACCACGAATGGATGGTCCAACTAAGGCTAAACAATTATAGGGCTAGATAACACTAATTCTAGTCAGTTATGCAGTTTATGAAGAAAATATAGCATGGCGATAAGAGAGGTAAAATATTCAGTTAAGGCAATTAAGATCAAATAGACAACAAAGGAATCTAAAAGCAAGTAGTTCTAATTTAAGCAGGAAAGGATGACATTAGCAATCAGGGACTCAAATGTAACAATTACAATCCATACACAGGTAATATAAGAACCTACGAATCCTAAAAGGACAACCTATTTGCAAATAAGACCGAGTACGCACTCGTCACCTCGCATACACGGGCTACAATCAACAAAGAAGACTCAATCCTAAGGGGTAGTTTCCCCCACACAAGGTTAGGCAAGATACTTACCTCGACGTCGACAATCCGATACTCTAAATGAACTTCTCAGGTGAAAAGACCTCCGAACGGCTCAAAATCAACTAAAACAACTTCAAAATACACACAAAACGTATAAGGATCTATTCCAAATAATAAAGTTTCAATATTTACACAATTATAAAAATCGACCCAAAAGTCGACCCCCGGGCCCGCACCTTGGAACCCGACAAATTTTACAAAACCTACTTACCCATTCCAATACGAGTTCAACCATACAAAATTTATCAAATTCCGATACCGTTTGGTCCTTCAAATCATGATTTTTAAATTTAGGAATTTCTTTCATAAACCCACAATTTCCCCAACTCAAAACACAAATTAAATGATAAAAATGAGGACTAATTCATGGAATATAATTAATTCTAATTGAAGAAAACTCACCCATTCGATTTGTATGAAAACCCCTCAAAGAATCGCCAAGAACCGAGCTCTAGAAGTCAAAATATGTTAAAAATGGTGAAACCCTCGGTTTTGAAACTATAAACTGTCCGCCCAGGTTTAAAGCATTGCGATCGCGAAGAGGAAAAAGCCACTGCCCAGGGAAATGCACTACGCGATCGCGAGTTGGTGAATGCGATCGCAAAATATGAAGGGGAAAGTCTAATGCGAACGCAAGGAGAAACATGTGAACGCGAAGAGTAATGTGTACAAGTGCTCAAGGCCATGCTTCTATAGTGCAATCGCGTAAGAGGAGGTGCGAACATGATGAATGAAGCATACAGAACTATGCGATCGCGTGGGTGTATACGCGAACGCGAAGAGGAAAAATATGGCTGGTTGATTTTTACACTATGTGATCTCAACTAAAGCTACACTATCACGGAAGAGGACATCAGACACCAGAACAACAATTCAAAAATGGGGTGAAATGACCCGAAGCCCATCTGAAATGCACCCTAGGCCCCCGGGACTCTGTCTAAACACACAAAAAAGTCTTATAACCCAACACGGACTCGCTCGTGGTTTCAAATCACATAAAACAACACCAAAACGACGAATCAAACCAAGAAATCAACTTATAGATTTTTATAACTTCAAATATCAAGAATCGCGTCGAAACCTATCAATTTAACCCGGAATGACGTGAAATTTTGCAGACAAGTCACAATTAACACAATGGACCTACATCCACTCCCGAAATTCCATTCCGAGCCTGATATCAAAATTTTACCTATCGGCCGAAATCGCCGAAATTCTAACTTTAGCCAAATTACTCTACGGACCTCCAAAACCAATTCCGGACGCGCGCCTAAGTCCAAAATCATCATACGAAGTTGTTGACATTAATCAAAACTCATTACGAGGCCGTTTACACAAAAGTCAAACCTCCAGTCAACCCCCATCACTTAAGCTTCAAAAATTGAAAATTCTCTCCCAATTCGACTCCAGATTATCCGGTAACTGAATCCAACTTCGCATGCATGTCGATATACACAATGTGAAGCTATTCCTGACCTTACGCCACCGAACGAAGTTTAATTTCTCAAAACGACCGGTCGGGTCGTTACATTCTCCCCCTCTTAAACAAACGTTCGTCCTTGAATGTCCCAAGATTCACCTCGAACTCCTCCAATCACTGATTGCACACTTCCAACACACACCCGCGGGTGATCCCACGCCACCCCAACCCACATAACCCTGATGACACAATCACCACTGCAATATAGCCTTCCCATCACCACCGATAAGCCTCATACCCTTTACTTCTCACCTTCTATTCATTTCCAAAAGACCCAATTCTAAATTCGTATTCGGCATTAGCCTCAACCAGTTGCATCAACTCATGACTACACCCATAAGGCACGACCACACAACATAGCACATTACACATAGGCTCAAATAACACTTTTGATCACAATAGCTGTCCGAAATCAACTCAACATTGGCAATTAGCCCCACATCTGAACGGACTCTGCTCCAAACCCCATAATACTGATAATGATGCAATAAACACGAAGACTTCATTATTAAACACCCGAATCACCATGCCACAACTAACACCACCGGGCACACACCTCGCAAGTTAAAACTAAAGGAGCACATAACGAAATGACTGAATATGAGTATAGAAACATATAAAGGAACTATCAAACAAGCCCATAGGCATAACTCTCTATCAATACTGACTTACCAAAAGCGATATAACAAGGAAGAAGCAAAGCATATGAACAAATCAAAAGGATCCCATCCTGATAATATTTCCACCACGGTACTCAGCCCGGTTCAAACATATCGAATCATAAATATCACGAGGACCTCGCCCTCAACTCTGAATCACATACCGAAAATATATCATACCAATTGAAATTCCTCAACTAATTCATCTCAGCTGACAAAATCATAACGCTAATTGACCTCACATCTCGACGAAGTATCAAATCACAGCTCGTAAACAAAATACTTAGGAAAATCCCATAAAGCTTACCACGAAGAACAACAAGGACTCACTTCCAGTTTTACCACTATCAAGGATGAATAAAACAACGATAGACACGGGCTACTACTCATAGAATCTCTCATCAGGAACAAACACGAAAATAGAGTGCAAAACATAAAACTAATTTATCAATAAAGCAACAAATAAGACAACTCGTCCCGACCAACAAAACTATAGTGAGATACAAATGGTGCCCCTGTGAAGCAGATCAAAACATACCTGTATGATAACATCTGACCCAACGGTCTCTAGCCTACTATATGAAACACATCAATGGGTCGGGCCTCCCCCTCTCGGGCGCCCTCTACTCACCTGAATACCCTGCTATAACACACCTGCCCGAATCTTGGAACAACCTCTCACCCTGTGGCTAACATCTCCACGCTCAAAACAACCTCTCTGCCGACGAGGCTGTGGAAACCGTACAATATGAGTCCTTTGAGACCCATGAGTACCTGAAAACCCCATGCGAAGCTGGTAATGCAAACTGAACTGGCTGACCCAAAATTCTCTACCGTGTCGTACCTTGCCTCCATAATACGAACCATTAGATTTCTCCGATCTACGAGGCCTCCTTGCCTCCCTGAACTCTCTCCTGATCTCGTCTGTCCTCTCGCTCTCTGTCCTACATGCTCTCTAATCAGCGAGCGATCTCTACTACTTGCTGAATGAGGCATCCGACTCTAACTCTTGGGTCCTGCTGAACCGAATATCACGCCTGAGTCCCTTAATGAATCTACGAACTCACTTCCCAACTAAAACAACCAAGTGAGGTGCATACCGGGCCAACTCACGGAATCCGACCTAGTGCTCCAACATTGACATAGTTGGTTAACCAAAGAATTAGATCCCTTTGACTTAAGCTATTTTTAGGATGAACACGGGTTACTGATAATCAAGGAAATAATGATAAGTAAAAACGAGCTAGTAAATAGACAATAATATGATGCACAGAAAAGTAAAGTGTATTGTATTTGTAGTTCGGATGTCCCTTACAAGTTAACTTTTATTCCCTTATATAGGGAATTATTCAGTATAACATCTACCTCTTGCAATGATAATACATTAATGACTAATTATTACATTGATGTAACGTTACAAAGAATAACCGTAACTGTTGCGTGAAGGTTGTGTAACGTGTGGATCATTAATTGAAGATCTTTGAATCTGGACGTAGCTCTGTCTAGATTCATTCTGACCGTGTCTCTTCCTTGTCTCAATCAGGTTGAGTTTCTCGTATCTGATTACCCCGTAGGTATATTGTGCCGTGCCTCTTTGCCTCGCACCTCCTTATAGAATCATGTCCAGCTGTCATGTTTTTCTTGGTCCACGTAACTGGCTGAATCATCAAGAATTATCATACGTGTGAAGATCTTTTTTCTTTACCAATACAGATAGTCCCTCCACTTACCATTTATTTATCGATTAATTAAGTGGATACACATTTATGGCGGGAATATTTTGCCGCTGCTTTACTTCAAAATATTGTATTCTTTTCTGAACATAGGCGTCGCTTGTCACTTCCATTTAATGCTTAATCCACGTGTCACCTCCGGGTTGGTTCTGCAATTACCCGACGCCTTTTAGGGATTTTTGCGGCTGCATCAGTCACGAAGTGACATCTTCAATTATGACTTTCACATCATTGTTTTTCCCCATTTTTGACGGTTGTCTTCGAGTATAAATACCCTTTTTCATTTCTTTAATTTCACGAAAAACTTTCATTATTTCTTTGTGAAGAACTTTTTTCTTGTCTATGTAAATATGTCTTCTTCGAACCAACCTAAGGGAGTGATAAACATTGATGATTTGGCCCCTTCTTCTGCTCCGACGCGGAGCCGGAGAGGTGGTAGATTGAGGAGTTTAAGTTCTACTCCTTCAAGAGGTTTTTCCTCTTCCTAGATTACTTCCTCTCCTTCTGCTAGGTCTTTAATTTCTCCAAGAGCTAGGGCTTCTAGATCTTTGTCTAGAGGTAGAGAACATCACGAACCTTTACGCGAACCCCGAGTAGATGAAATCATTCATGCTGAGTTTACCTTTGCTAGGGATAATCAAGTCCTTACAGATCAGTCGTCATCCCTTGATAGTGCTAATAGGTACCCTACCCTGATCGCCGAAGGTTTAATCCCTCTTGTTTGCAGGGACTATTTTTGGGAGTCCGATTTTCCGATCATCGTTCCAAATGGCAACCAAAGAATAACGTCTTACAAGACGGGATATTCTTTTTTTTATACCTACCCTTTTACTTTAGGGTTTAGACCTCCCATTGATCCAGTTATCATTGAGTTCTGTCATTATTTTGATATTTGCTTGGGACAAGTCGATCCTCTTGTATGGCGGGTTGTTTCATTTCTCATATGTTTAGCTACTTTAGCCTCGATTCCTTTCACCTTAAATCATCTTATTCATCTTTATTCCCCGACCTTATTTTGTCAAGGGATTTTTACTCTGGATGCTAGGAGTAAAAGAGTCCTGGTGACCCCTGATGACGATAAGGATAGAGGTTGGTACCTTCGGTACGTTGGTGCACCTACTGCTGGTTTAGTAGGTGAAGAAAATCTTCCTGTCCCCGAGAAGCGGAATCGTGCACGTGAGTACATTTTAGCTCACATTCCTTATTTTTTGCTTTAAGTTTTTTATTAACACCGTAGCTGTTTCTTCTTTTTTCAGCAATCATGGGTACTGTTGAGAATGTCTCCCGTATCCGTGGTTGGGTAGAAAAGTTGTTGTCGATTGCTCCGTTGGAGGAAAGGTCTTGGAAGTACTTCTCTAGGAAGTACGGTTGGAAATTAAAAACTCACGGTAAGTGAAGCTTTTGTTTTCGCTTCTTTTCTTGCTCGAGTCTCTTTGTTGTTTTACCCATTTTCTTTTGACAGGGTTTCCCGCTCGTGGGGCGTCTGCTGCATCCGTTCCCAAATTGTCCCTAGCTCAGGCCCAGAATAGGTTCTTCTTCTTTGAAGAGAAAGGTTGGTGGGTCTAGGACCTCAGAAGAAGAAGAGGAGGAGGAGGGCACTTTGGTCCATAGGTCGCGCAGAAGGAAGGTGATCTTGGACGAAGAGTATGCACCTGTGGCTGTGCCTTCCGTGCCTGAAATTGGACTTTATGCCTCCGAGGATGCTACCCCCTCTCCTGTGCGTGATTCTGTTGATCATTTGTTCCGTGAAGGCTTTGGTCCCGTAGGTGATAAGTTCCCTTGGCCGTTATTTCTTCTGCTTCCGTTACTATTCCTGCTCCTACCGTTGCTCTTGCTCCCTTGGATTTTTTGGCTCCTTCTATGTCCGTGGCTCCTACATCTCTGCCTGCTTCCGTGCCTTATGTTAGAGAAGTAGGGTCTTCCAGCAAGGAGATGAGGCAGGTGCTGATAAAGGTTCCAGCTGATGGGAGTCTCTTTAAAAAGTGTGGTTGAAACCCTTGATAGGCCCGATAGAGAGAGCCAAGCTAGATAGCCATAGTTCCATTACATGGGCTAATAAGGTCGTGCATACTTCTTTAAAGGTAGAGTGTATTTTCTTGCATTTCATTCTTGTACATGTATTTCCGTATCTAATTGGTTATCTTTTTGTAGATCAATCTTATAGGCATGGAGCTCATGAAGAGGATTTCTAACACGAAGCAAGAGATAAAAGAGTGGCATGCTGAAGCAGATAACTGGAAGGGGCAATATGAAAGCTTAAGGCTCGACATGGAGGCCTTAGAAGAAGGAAAATTTACCTTGGAGCAGCAGATGAGAATCATGGCGGCGGAGTTGGCAGTGGAGAAGGCTTCTTCCCATCAAGCCGGCAAAGATAAAAGCATCCTTGAGTCCTCATTTGCTGAGCAGTTGTCTCGTGCCTTAGAAGAAGTTAGGAGCTTGAAGGCCTTATTGGACCAAAAAGAAGAGTATTCAGGCGATCCAGTGCAATCACTCACCCAGACTCAGGAAGATCTCCGCAATTCCTTAGATAAAATTCGACTACTGGAGAGATCTATCGCACCTTTAAGGGCCGCCAAAGATACTGTTGAGGCTGAGAGGGACGGGCTGAGAGCTGAAGTTATGATATGGGAGAAGGATTACGAAGCTCTTGAAGACGCGACAATTGTTGATGTTAGTTGGGCGTACATGAATTCACCCCTCGACACATTGACTGAAATGAGTCGAGAGGATTTCGACCTTAATGCTGAAATAACTAAAATCAAGGAAGCCATGGAGAAGGCTCAATAAGGTCAGAATCTCTCTTCACCTGAAGGTCAGGCTCCTGCTGTTCAAGTCTCCCCGTCCCAAGCTGCTCCTGCTCCCTCTGCAAGTGAAGAAGTCAACCCCTTCCTGATGAAGTTTGAGAAGTTGGTTCCTCCCTTTTTTTGTCCCAATTGGTAGTTACCCCCAGTCCCATCAGGGGTAAATTCGGAACTCTTAAAGTCCCCAACTGACAACTTAGGGGCACCATAATGTATAAACACTATATACGGCTAAGTATAAGTTAATACTTAGTTTTTACTTAGCCGTTTAATATATATATATATATATATATATATGCAAGTATGAATTTTGTCTTCTATTGAGTTTCTGGTTCACTCTTTTAAGTCTTTTGCATGCTTTATTTTCGAGGTTTTAGTTTTACCTTTGAGTTTTGCATTAAAATGCTTTAGATTATCCGCACCTTTTCGTAATAGGTACGATTTTGAAAGAGGGCCCTTTTCTTTTTGATCGACACTTAATGAAGAAGACATCTCAACTTCATAATGGTGTAATAATGCAATAGAGAGATAGGAATTTTTCACATGTTTAAGAATGTTTTTGAAGAAAGTTTTCTCTTTGAACTTTCACAACATTTTACATGTGTTTGATTATCGTCTAAAACTCATGTTGTAACTGTTTTCTTTGAACATGTTTGATATGCACTTGTATTTCGTAACTGTTTTTCTTATGTAACAGTTTTTTCGAGTTAATACAAGAGAATAACTGTTTTTCGTTCGTAACAGTTTTTGTAAAGGTAGGTTTTTTTACCCGTAACTATTTTCATTGATAACAATTTTCAATAATCACGAGGGAAATGCTTTTTCATCCGTAACTGTTTTATTCGATAACAATTTTTCAAATGAGTACAAGGATTTTGATCTTTTATCCGTAATTGTTTTATTTGATAACAGTTTTCTATACAAAGATTTCACAACTGTTTTTAGTTACAACAGTTTTTTGAATGAGTACAAAGATGTGCATTCCTTCCTCGTAGCTAATATTTTTCCTTTTAACCTGAACATACATTTATGAACATGTTCGAAGGTTTTATAGACCAGGCTTTGTGTTTTGAGTCTTTGGCTCTTTCGATTCTGCTCGTATCACTTGACTTGTTGGGTAGATGGATCTTCAGGCTCGATCTTTGAATTTTTTGATAGTCTTCTTTGCTTCGTCTTTGCCTTCTATACCGTATAGTCCCTCAAGTGTTTGAGCTTTGAAGAATGAAATATCGAGCACTTGAATATTCCTTTCTTGTGGTCCTTTTCCTGAAAAGGAAAAACATACGGGACTCGAAGGTATATAGTTTTTAGATGATGACTGCTTAACCCTTTAAAACATCCATCAGAAAGTGTAACCCTAGACTGGGAATTCAGTTACTTCCTCGCGTCTTTGTAGGTCAATATCATCATCTGGTGATGGGTTAGCTTTATGCCTATCATCTAAAAAGGTTAGTAAAATTTTAAATGTTCAAAAATAAAATCGAACGTGTGATACCTGACCGGGGATATTCTTTTTCCTTATACGTAATACTTATTCAAATGGATGGCATTCCAGCTTGTTGGTAAGATCCTGCCATCCATAGCTTCCAACTCATAGGCGCCCTTTCCAGCTATGCCTCGGACTTTGTAGGGTCCTTCCCAATTTGGACTTAGTTTTCCCGTACCAGCTTCTTTGGTTGATTGAAAGACTTTTTTGAGGATGAAGTTCCCAATCTTGAAGTATCTGAGATGAGCTTTACGGTTGTAATAACACTCTATGATTTGTTTTTGAGCTGCCATCCGTATTAGTGCTGCTTCTCTTCTTTGTTCGAGCGGGTCCATATTGGTCCTCAATTCATCGTTGTTTGCATCCTCCGTGGTTGTTGTAAACCTTATGCTTGGTTCGCCAATCTCCATAGGTATTAAGGCTTCTGAGCCATAGACAAGTGCGAACGGAGTCTCTCCCTGTGGCTGTTTTTGAAGTTGTTCTGTAGGCCCATAGTACCACTGGTAACTCATCATGCCAATTTCCCTTGGCTTTCTCTAGCCGTTTCTTTAGGTTGTTGATGATGAATTTAATTTTTGATTCATCTTGGCCATTAGCCACGGGGTGATGCGGCGTTGAAGTAATCCGTTTGATTTGCCAGCTTTCGAAGAATTCTGTGATTTGCGCGCCTATGAATTGCGGGCCATTATCACACATGATCTCCTTAGGTATTCCAAAGCGACATATTATGTTTTGCCATAAGAAGTTTTTTAACTTCCTTTTCTCGCACCTGTTTGAAATCTTCTGCCTCTACCCATTTTGTAAAATAGTCGGTTAGCACGAGTAAGAACCGTACCTTTCCTTTAGCTGCGGGGAGGGGTCCCACGATATCCATGCCCCACTTCATGAATGGCAACAGTGATATTATTGGGTGTAATAGTTCCGATGGTCGATGCATGTTATTGGCAAACCATTGGCATTTATCGCATTTGGATACGAAGCTCTCAGCCTCTTCTTCCATCTTAGGCTAATAGTACCCAGCTCTGATAAGGGTTTTGACAAAGGATCTCGCCCCTGCGTGATTTCCACAGTGTCCTTCGTGGACTTCTCTCATCAAGAACTCCGTTTGATTAGGTCCGAGGCATTTAGCTAGGGGACCTTATTTAACCAAAAAATAAGATCTTTTGACTGAATAAGATAGCTTAGTATCCCAGAAATCAGATGTTCTGTTTGTTACATTTTTATCCCTTTTATAGGGATATTCTCCTAGTACAACGTTTGAATTTCTGCCATGATTGCCTATTTAATGACTAATTATTACATTAATGAGGGGTTACAATGGTGAATAGTAGCTGTTATTTTAGTAGTTACATAACGTACAAGACATTGATTGCTGATCTTCGAATCAGCCCATTATTGCATCCGGATTCGTTGTGACCGTGTCTCTTCTTCTTTGATGATCTTTACGCGGCTAATTCCTTGTATTGACCGCACCTTTTTATCCCGTGTCCACGTGTGATGTTTTATTTGGTCCACCTGGTTGGCTGAGTCATCCAAAATTTGTACACGTATGAGGCTATATTTTTTACCAATACAGATAGTCCCCCCACTTGCCATGTATAATACTTGGTAAGTGGATACACATTTATGGAGGGAATATTTTGCCGCCGCTTAACCTCGAAACCTTGTATTCTTTTATGGACACATGCGTCGTACATCACTTCCATTTAATGCTTCTTCCACGTGTTCGTTTTTGATTGGTTCTAAAATGACCCAGTGCCTTTCAGGGCTTTTTGCGGCTGCATCAGTCCCGAAGTACCATTAATTATGCCTTTCCATCATTACCTTTCCAAGTTTTGACGGTCGCCATTAGGTATAAATAGTCGTCTTCTTTTCTTCCTTAGTACAAAAAACTTCCATAACTTAATCTTTTCTTTGTGAAAGAATTTCTTCTTTGCTTTTATAAATATGTCTTCCTCAGGTCAACCTGAAAAGGTTATTGACTAAGGAGCTGGGGACGTACCTCTACTACAGTGTAACGACCCAGCCAGTCATTTTGTGTGTTGGGACTCCGTTCCCGTGAATGACTCTTCCCATAGCGACTTCTCGTGCCTTATGGCTTGTGTGGACAGGTAGTTCGAGATTCAGAAGTGATTTGGCCAGTTCAGGAATACTTGGTTCCTGAAGGCTAGCCTATTTGGCTAATTTCGGTTCCGAGTAGCATTTTGAGCAAACGACCTCGGAATCAAGTTCTGACAGCTCCAGCAGCTCCGAATGATGATTTCGGACTTGGGAGTGTGTTCGCCTCGGGTTTCTGATGACCCGGGAGTATTTCGGCACCTGAATTGGAATTCAGGATTTCATGTGATTTGGAATTCAGCTTGGAATTAGACCTCGTAATATCATGGTCCGAATGGAATTCCGGAACTAGAAATAGTTCCGTATAGTAAGTTATGACTTGTCGCAAAATTTGGGGTCATTCCGAGCAGTGTAGACCTGTTCGGCGTATTGATGAGCCATTGAAATTTTTCTTGAAATCCTAAGTTTGATCTAAGGGGTTTTGGAGAGTGATTCTTGGTTTGAATGATGTTTTTAGTGTTCTGGGAGCTCGAGCAAGTCCGTCATGTGATTTGGGACTTGTTGGTATAATTTGTCGAGGGCTCGGATGGGCCCAGGGGTCTCCCGGACCCCGATCGGGGTCAAAAGCCAGCAAAACTCATAGCTGGTGAGAATGTACTGGTGTGACCGCACTTGCGGTCCATGAGCCGCAGGCGCATGGTTCGCACCAGCGGAATTCCCTTCGCAGGTGCGGCTCCTTCCGCAGGAGCGGCCTATTCTCCGCAGGTGCGGCTCCGCAGGAGCGGACAAAGGCCCGCAGGCGCGACCTTCCCAAGGGGCCCAGGCCATCGCATGAGCGGCCTATTCTCCGCATGCGCGGACAAAAGCCCGCAGGTGCCAGAAATCCCCCAGGGGCCCAGGCCATTTTCCGCAGGCGCGATCCAATCTTCCGCAGGTGCGAGTCCGCACCTGCGATCCAAAAGTCGCAGGTGCGAAAACTGCTGGGCAGTCCAAATAAAAGGCCCAAGTCGTGATTTCTTTCCCAAAATCACATTTCCTCCATTGTTGACGACCCCAAGAGCTCCAGAACGGGTATTTTGGCCTAGGAACTCAGGTAAGAGATTTCGTAACCCTCCGCATGTCATTTCTTCCGTTATTTGAGAATTTCTTCTTCCTCATTCATAGAAATTCATAAGAAATTGTTGGGGAGAGGTTTTGATGAAAATGTAAATTCCGAATTTTGGGCCATTGAGGGATGATTAATTGAGTTAATCTTGATCCTTAGGCGACGTATAGCGCGTTTCTTCAAGAATTATAATTTTCCGGACGCCGAGGCTCGGAGTTGAATTTCCAAATTACATCAAGAATACGTTTTTGTGCAAATATTTGATAAATACTCCCCGAATCTTCCTAAATTGATATAATTATGTGCTTTTGGCTAGTTGCGAGCCATCGAGGG
>ML285389.1:0-41780 GCA_005239495.1 Nicotiana undulata
CCCCCCCCCCCCCCTTTTAGTGAAACATTACTTTAACTAGCTTTCTTTTACTAGGTCATGGAAGATTGTTCACATGCATTCAAAGTTTCAACTTTTCCTTTTCAAGAACCAACTTATGTGTATTTTATTCATAACAAAAATCTGAGAATTAAAGGGAAGTGGGGTGAAGACTTACCTCTTTGAGTGAAGAAGATGGCAATAACTCGATAACTCCCGGGCTTGAGTGATTTTGGATAAATCAAATTGGATGATGTTGAAACCTTCTCTCTCAAGAACTCTCTTTTCCTCTCTCTATTTTTGGTCAGACAATTACTAAAAATGAAGGGAAGGGGTGTTTTATTAAACAGGGGGGTCGGGTTTTAAATTTAGAAAATAGGAGCCCCGACACAAATGCGGTCAGGAATGCGATCGCATTCCTGTCGCAGAAATGGCCCTCAAATGGGCCAAAACTGGAAAACAATCTGCCCAGGTATGCGACCACTATGCGGTCCCCATACCTGTTATGTGATTTCATAGTGCGTCGCATAACCTCCCTCGCAAAAACCCTGGGGAAAGAATGCGACAACTATGCGGTCCGCATACCCAAAATGCGATCGCATTCTGGGCCGCATAGTTGTCCTTAATTTGGACAGTAGGTTGTCCAGGTATGCGACCACTATGCGGTCTGCATACATGTTATGCGATCGCATAGTGTGTCGCATAACCACGCAATTCTGGAAAATTTTATCTTTTAAGCTTTGGGATACTTTTTACTCAAAATGGGTCCGTTTTAAGAATTCCTACACTTATAACAACACAGGGACCTATTCGGGCATTATTTTAGACATGGAATTTTACGGGTCTTTACATAACATCAACAATTAGAATGAAGCATTTAATTCTCCTAATTAATGCACAGAACGTGGTGATGTCCGTTTGGGTTTATGGAAACCCGGTGGACTTTGGACAAGGCTATCATAAAGGCTACTATGCGGACAACACGTTAGTCTGGCTAGGTTTGACCATGATGCATGCAACAGTATAACGGAGTAAGGTTTCTATGGGGTTTTAGACCGGTACCCTTGAGCGGACAACTCAAGGGGGAAAGGCACGGAATCATCGACTTCACCGCTGATCGACTAGTTTTACCGCAAATAAGCCTTTCCGAATTCAGGGGGTAATAATATAGGAAGGGCGCAACCACTCATCAAACGTTGCTATAGTATTTTGTTTGGAACGAGCGGAGTATGAATGTTGAGCATGATTATGAAATAATAAGCATTAAAAGCAGGTTGTCATGTATTTGCACGTTAAGAAAGCGGTAAATAAAACAATTATGATTTAAAGCGGTTACAAAGAGAAACAAAGAGACATGTCAGTTTTGTTTTGGGGATAGAGTAAATACTTGAAAGAGATAAAAAATTAATTACACATAAAGGGGATAGGAAAGGGTGCAAATATAAAACAAAGTAAAGGTACAAATTCACTAGGCAGTTTGAAAATGGTAAAAGCCTAAGAAGTCCCCAGTAGAGTTGTCATGCTGTCGCGCCCCCCTTTTTCCTCGCGGAGATCGGGTTCATGACATTTTGGTTAAGACAACTCTTTCCTTTTGGGAAAAGGGTTTTGCATTTTGAAGAGTAGCCACCTAAAAAATTTTAAGGTGCGTTAGGGCACCTAAGGAGTTCATTTACAACTACGTTGTTAACCAGAGATAGGGTAAGGGCTTGAAAGTATCCTAAGGGGAAGGTGTTAGGCACCCCTCATGATCCACTAGTGTGGTTCCCAGCCAAACATCTTTTGTGAATTTGTACGATTTAGCAAACAACCACATAAAGGCTCAAATAAGAGGGGATTTAAGTCTTAGGCATGCAGGTGTTTGAAAATAATTGGAGAGAAGTTAAGTTTTAAAAAGAGTTACAATCTAAGCATGTAAAGTAAAGGATATCCTATGTTTGTGATAATATGGATCACATCAATGCAATACCCGGTATGACACTCCTCAAAGAGGGGCTACACGTGGTATTAACGCATCAGTCATCATATCCATATTCTACCATTTCTCACCACGTGAAGGTAATTAAAGCGCGTATTGGTCACGAACTCTATTACATGCTGCTACCCGACCCCTTTCCTATTTGTCCTGGAGGAGGTTAGGAGTACTATCCTAAGAGGGAGGTACTAGGCAGACCCTCAGGTTTTAAAAGTTAAAATTCTAGGGCGACAAACAAAAAAACAGGTAAGACTACAATCAATGGGAACACAGACAAGCAGGTGAAAGGCTCAAGTTTACCTCCACAAGTATTGCACACATACAACATGCCTCATACACAAATTTAGGTTCAGATTTAACTCCTAAACATGATGTCTAAGTGGAAACAACAGAGTTCAATTATATCACATAACTCAGAGAGGAAGTCCGAGTCATGGCTTGCCTACTGATTTTAGCATGCTGGTAGTTGATCATGATCACAAAGACAGGTCTGGTTTTATTTCTTGTAATTGATTACCTAAGGCTTGCCTAGGTGTAAAATAACATGCAGCAATGGTACAGGTTCATTAAGGGTCCAGATTGTCAATACTATGTTATTCTAAGCGTGTACAAAGAACTGATTTCCAGTTTATTTTAGGCCAGGGGATTGTTTCAAACATATGCTTAGATTGAGTATGATCCTATTGCATGATATCTAATGCAGCATGATAGCCTAAACATGATTTCTAAATGAACACTGGATCACAGCATCATGCATAACTTCAGGGATAGCATAGGTGGCAGATTTTAATAGTTGTTTACCTAAAACTTGATTTCTACGCGTATCAATGTAAAGCATCATTACGGATTTGTTAACGCTCATTTTAAGGCAGGATTTAGATTACGTTTTCAGAATGCATGAACATAATCACATGATAGAATTTTCCATTGTTATTACTGATCCCATGAACATAATTTTCTAAGTGATCTAACAATATTGAAATAAAATGCTGAACAGTGTCATGCAATCCTAGAGAGCATGATTTCTAATGTACGCTATGCTTTGCACGTGTTAGTCCTAAGCATGATTTCTATAGCACACATAGGGAATGTAAACCTAATAGCATGGTTTCTACCCTTTTATATCTATATCATGCAGAGTTACCCCTTTCCCTTTTCACTATCCATCCCCAAGAGTTGTTTACAATAAGTTATTACAGACCATGGATCATGAATAGAAATAGGGAAAAATAAGAAGCTATTCTATAGGGACCCTGTAGATAGGCCCAAGTCCTCCGGAACCTCATTGCCATATGGTATTTCACAGCTTTTCTCATAATCCGGATGTAGCAAAGTTCCCTAAGAATCTCAAGGTCTCCTGGGCAATGCTCACACCCAGATTTCAAAATCATAGTAGGATAAGTGTGATATGGAAGTGCCAGCCTCAGTGTGTCATAGTTCAGAGGGAGATCAAGGGTCCCAAAGCAGTGCTCACACTAAGGGGGTAGAACTTAAGGGTCTAAGAATAAAGTGAAGTGTAGGATGTGATTTGAAAAGAGTTAAGTAGGAAAAACAACTTTTGAAAATAACTTGTTTGAAATAAGCTTTGGAGAAAGATAGTAGAATTCGTTTAGTGAAAACAATTGGAAAAGGGATAGGGTAAGACAGTCAGAGTCTTAGGATCAGAACAGTACGCATAGAACAAGAAACAAGAACCAACCGAGTTCATCAACCACAAGCAGGGACTGAGGGGATAAGGGACAAGCATGAAGCACATAGGGAAAAGCATACAACAAGCAGAGTCATATACATGTTCAGAGAAAGTTCTGGGACATCATGTGTTCAGGATTACATGGAGACTAAGTAACACATAGTGCAATTGTAGTATACTAGGAATCAAAGAGGACAGAAGTGGAATCATGTTAAAGCATGCAAAGGGGGTAGTAACATGTTGAGGCTAAAGAGGAGGGTATTAAAAACTGAAGCAGCAAAGTATACAAACTAGTTGCAAGTAGAACAATAAAACCATAAGTAAAAACAGATTAGAAATAAGATGAATCGAAATACCCAAAGAAACATATTGTTTTGAAGCTTTAAACATAAATTGAAGACATACCAGTTGGAAGATAGCAAGTACAGAATGAAGAATAGGCAAAGAGAATAACCAGTCTTGGCTTGCAGCCGACTAGTAATAGCAGGTAATCAAGAGAAGAACAACAGAGAGTATGTGTGTGTGTGTAAGAGAGAATTGAACAGTGTGTGTGTGTGTTTGTGTCTGTGTTAGTGAAAGGATAAAGTATTTATAGTAGAAAACAGGTAGTGAAATAAGGTAAGAATCATAGTAGCATGGTAATTAAGGAACTCGGAATCAATCAGTCAGCTATCAAGGCAAGTACTCCCTTAGGTTAAGGGAGTTTAATTCAAACGGTAAGAGCCAGTATCATATAAGGTAAGAGAAAATCAGTACATGACTAGTAAGGAAAGAATCAAGACTCAGTAAGCATAGGGTAGTTAATTAAGGAAAGCAATCAAATAACTGAGGTATAGAGTAGGTAATTAGGGGTAAATACACAAAGGGTTTAATTAAGGACATAACTAGTAAAGAATCAATATGTAACACGGTAAATTAGAGAATAAGGCAAGAAATAATTAAAGGCTGTAAAACATGGACATAATTGAGAAAATCAGCACATAGGTATCATCAAAGTGAACCAGGGAATCAATGGATTGACATAATGCTGATTTTAAGGACAAAATAACATAAGTTTCCATGAACAAGCAGATGAATCGAGTATTAACAAAGAGAATCGAGTCTGAAACCCTAATAAAGACATACTAGGTTAAAACCACAAGATATTCTCACTAAACGAAGAAATAATCATGAAAATCAAACACACTCCAAAATCATGTAGCAAATAGTCATGGACGAACTTCGGAATCCAGACGAAGTATCAAAAATTAGGGTTTCAACATAAACTAGTTAGGGTTGAGGAAACACTCGACACAATCGATCAAAACACATAATATTCATAAAATAAGCACCTTTTTAAAATCAGAAAACGTTTTGAATAAGGTTTTCACGAAACCCTAGTTTTTAGGAAAATGAACATCGTTCAAAAATCAGAGATTTTTCATAAGAAAACACATGAAAAAGGTTAATCTCGCCTCATATCTGTAAAGATCTGAGAAGATGAAATTAGGGTTTCGAAGAAACAGCCCAGAGATGAGAGCACCGGCTTAGAAACCATAGGTTTAGCCGAGAAATAGAGAAATCTTACTGGAGATCGAGCCATGAAGGCCTGAGACAGGCCAAAGGTGCGAGAGAATGGACCCTGGTCTCTTGAGGGCCTTAGAGACAGCAATACCGGCGTGAGGGAGCCATGAGAGGCCTGAGGATGGTGAGGACTTCATGGTTTCCGGCGAGGAGGTGGCCGGAGGAGATGAACAGACCTCATCGGAGATGAAGAGACTAGAAGTCTCTAGAGAGAACTAGAGTGATAGAGAGAGAGTAGAGACGAGTATGTGAGTGAAAATNTTAGTCCAATTGGGTATTGGGCTGGTCCAATTGGGTAGGGATCAGATTTAATTGGTGCTAGAATTTAAATAAAAATGACTAGCTGTTAAATACTCAATAATAATTACTGAAAAATAACTGATAATTATAAAAATGAAATTGATGATTAATAAATTAAATTAGAATGATTAATCAGTATTAAAAAAATGTAAATGACTAATTATTAGATCGCAATAACATAAAACATATGGTTATGATATAATTGCAAAATTATTGCAATTATAGCCAAAAAGTGCTAATTTGGCCAATTATGAAAAATAATTTGATCTTAATAGGGCCAAAATAATATATTAAGTTATTAAAATGTCTTTGAAATCATTTATAGTGCAATTTATAATTAATTATTAGAGATACAAATACTGGATAAATTAGAATAAATTAGTAAAATGTGGGAAAATTATAGAAGAATACCAGTTGTGATGAAAACTGATTTTGAAGATATATAGCAAGTTTAAAATAATTTGAGGAAAAATTGGGTATCAACAGAACTCACTAAAAGGCTCGAGTCAGGAGAAAAGAAGATAGAGGACAACGACAAGAAAGTGGAAACCTACAACTCGAGGGTCGACCAGATCCCGGGAGCACCTCTGGTCTTGAAGGGACTAAATTCGAAGAAGTTTGTACAAAAACCATTCCCACCAAGTGCGGCACCGAAGCCCATTCCGAAGAAGATCCGGATGCCCGACATCCCAAAATACAACGGGACCACAGATCCCCATGAGCATATCACCACATATACTTGTGGTATAAAAGGAAATGATTTATAGGATGACGAGATCGAGTATGTCCTGTTGAAGAAATATGGAGAAACCTTGTCCAAAGGGGCTATGATGTGGTACCATAACCTGCCCCCGAACTCAATAGATTCGTTTGCCATGTTGGTAGACTCATTTGTAAAGGCACATGTTGGTTCCATAAAGGTTGCTACGAGAAAGTTTGATGTTTTCAAAATCAAACAAAGAGAGAACGAGATGCTAACGGAGTTCGTGTCTCATTTTTAGATGGAGCGAATGGAATTACCACCAGTCTCCGATGGTTGGATCGTGCAAGCCTTCACTCAGGGGATGAATGAATGAAGCTCTATAGCTTCGAGGCAGCTAAAACAAAACTTAATCGAGTATCCCGCCGTAACTTGGGCGGATGTGCACAACAGGTACCAATCGAAAATTAGGGTTGAGGACGACCAACTGGGAGCCCCCTCGGGCTCAATGTATCCCAGCAGACTACTAGCAAATGAATCAAGAAATGCAGAAAGGGAGCCGAGACCGAACAAGGAAAGGTACCAGCCGTACATTAAAGATCGAAGAAACACTTTGAGGCGTAACATACCTCGGAATGATCGAAGGGAGGTTCGACGCAAAAATTCTCGGGGACTCATGAGCAGAAACGGGTTCGACTGGCATTCAGGACCGTTAGAGGCACACTGATTGTTAGAGTACAACTTCAACATCGATTCCTCAGACATCGTATCAGCCATCGGAAAGATTAGCGATACTAGGTGGCCCAAGCCCATACAGTCAGATCCTTCCCAGAGGAACCCCAACTTAATGTGCAAGTACCATGGTACTCATGGTCATAGGATCGAGGACTGCAGACAGCTTCGAGAAGAGGTAGCCCGATTGTTCAACGAGGGGCACCTTCGAGTGTTCCTCAGCGATTGGGCCAAGAACCATTTTCGAGAGAGAAATGCAAATAGGAAGAATGATTCAGAAGAGCCCAAGCATGTCATTCACATGATCATCGGCGGAGTCGACGTCCCACAGGGACCCATATTCAAACGAACAAAAGTATCCATCACAAGGGAGAAGCGATCTCGGGACTACATTCCCGAGGATACCCCTACATTCAGCGAGGAAGACATCGAAGCCTTATCTCATCCTCATAATAACGCACTGGTAATTTCTATTCTTTTAAATAAAGTTCAAGTTAAACGTGTGCTAGTAGACCCAGGTAGTTTGGCCAATATAATCAAGTCGAAGGTCGTGGAGCAGCTTGAGCTGCTCGACCAAGTCATACCCACCACTCGAGTCCTGAATGGGTTCAACATGGCGAGTGAAGCAATGAAGGGGGAAATTGTCCTCCCAGTCAACGTGGTCAGAACCATACAGAACACCAAGTTTCATGTCATCGAATGTGAAATGAGGTATAATGCTCTACTTGGAAGGTCGTGGATCCATAGTATGAGGGCAGTGCCATCAACCCTTCATCAAATGATGATGTTCCCTACAAAGGATGGCGTAAAGAAAGTATATGGAGAGAAGCATGTAGCTAAGGAGATGTTCGCGGTGCACGACTTGGCACCGGTGTCGACTCCATCTACCTCGGAGAAGTCAAAAGACGAACAGGTAGCCAAATAGCAATCACAACCCATACCATCGGTTGAGCCCGAGGGACAGGCGATCGATGAACAGGTGGTCGAGGATGAAGAAGAAGATTTCCTCACCCCTCGAGCTTTCGTTTCCCCTGAGGAGTCAGATGCAACAAAATCCACAGTCGAAGAGCTCGAGCAGGCCGTATTGATCAAGCATCTTCCGGAATGAAAGATATGACAGGGATCCCACCAAAGATAACCACCCATCGATTAAGCGTCGATCCCAGGTTCAAACCGGTGAAGCAAAAAAGAAGACCTCAGTACGAGGTAAAGCATGCATTCATCAAAGACGAGGTAACCAAACGTCTCAAAATAGGATCCATTAAGCAAATAAAATACCCCAAATGGCTAGCTAACGTAGTGGTAGTCCCTAAAAAGGGAAAAAACTTAAAACGTGTGTAGATTATAAAGATTTGAACAAAGCATGCCCTAAAGATTCTTTCCCACTGCCTATGATTGATCGACGCCACGGCTGGCCACGAGATCCTTACTTTTCTCGATGCCTACTCCGGGGACAATCAAATTCAAATGAACCCGGAGGACCAGGAAAAGACTTCATTTATCACGAAGTATGGTACATATTGCTATAATGTAATGCCCTTCGGGCTAAAAAATGCAAGAGCTACATATCAACGCCTAGTTAATAAGATGTTCGAACACCAAATAGGAAATTCTATGGAGGTTTACATTGATGACATGCTAGTTAAGTCCCTGCGCGCAGAGGACCATTTAACTCATTTTGCAGGAGACGTTCGATATCCTAAGAAGGTACATCATGAAACTCAACCCTGATAAATGCGCCTTCGGAGTCGGATCAAGCAAGTTTTTGGGGTTCATGGTGTCGAACAGGGGGATTGAGATTAACCCCCAATAAAACCAAAGCCATTGAGGAGATCACCATGGTGAACAATATGAAGGTCGTGCAACGGCTGATCGGGCGGATAGCAGCCTTAGGCCAGTTTATCTCGAGGTCTTAAGATTGGAGCCGTCATTTCTTCTCCCTACTCAAGAAGAAGAACAACTTCGAATGGACCCCGGAATGTCAACAAGCCTTGGAAGAATTAAAACGGTATCTCTCAAGACCACATTTGCTCCATATCCGAAGGAGGATGAAACACTATATTTATATTTGGATGTGTCCGAGGTAGCGGTAAGTGGCGTATTGGTTTGAGAAGAGCAAGGTACGCAATTTCCCTTCTATTATGTAAGTCGGACCCTAGGAGATGCTGAAACCAGGTATCCGCATTTAGAAAAATTATCCCTAACATTAGTAAGTGCATCTATGAAGTTGAAACTATACTTTCAGTGTCATCCTATATGTGTATTAACTAATACCCACTTCAAAACATCTTGCATAAGCCCGAATTATCGGGCCGATTAGCCAAATGGGCCATCGAACTTGGAGGGTATGATATCGAGTATCAACCTCGAACGACTATCAAGTCTCAAATTTTAGCAGACTTCGTGGTCGATTTTACGCCTGCCCTCGTGCCCGAAGTAGAGAAAGAACTCTTGTTTAAATCGGGCACATCATCGGGGGTGTGGACCCTCTTCACTGACGATGCCTTGAATGTGAAAGGGTCCGGGCTCGGTATAGTTCTAAAACCGCCTACGGGCGGCATAATTAGACAATTCATAAAAACTTCAAAATTGACTAACAATGAGGCCAAGTATGAGGCCATGATTGCAGGTTTCGAACTAGCCAAGGGCCTAGGAGCAGAGGTCATCGAGGCAAAATGTGACTCTCTTTAGGTGGTTAACCAAGTAAATGGAAGCTTCGAAGTTCGAGAAGATAGGATGCAAAGATACATAGACAAGCTTCAAGTGACATTGCATCGCTTCAAAGAATGGACCCTGGTCCACATACCTCGAGAACAGAATAGCGAGGTTGATGCACTCGCGGACTTGGGTTCATCTGTTGAAGAAGATGACATAGTCCCGGGGACTGTCGTACAACTATCAAAGTCAGCGATCGAAGAAGGCCATGCAGAAATCAACTCGACGAGTCTAACATGGGATTGGAGGAAAAATTACATCGACTACTTGAAACATGGGAAGCTCCCCACGGACCCAAAAGAATCGAGGGCCCTTCGAGCCAAAGCATCCCGAATTTTGCTCGATGAGAATAGAACATTTTTTAGGAGGACCTTTGACGGACCACTAGCAGTATGCTTCGGACCAGGGGACACCGATTATGGAAACCACTCCGGTGCCGATTCCTTATCTCGAAAGATAATCAGAGCGGGGTATTACTGGGATAGGATGGAAAAGGAAACCAAGGAGTTCGTTCGAAGATGTGACAAATGCAAAAGATTAGCACCGATGATTCATCAACCCGGTGAACAACTACACTCGGTCTTATCACCGTGGCCATTCATGAAATGGGGGATGGACATCGTCGTCCCCCTACCAACGGCGCCAAGTAAAGCTAGATTTATCTTATTTATGACTGACGACTTCTCAAAATGGGTAGAGGCGCAGGCCTTCGAGAAGATAAGAGAAAAAGAAGTCATCGACTTCATATGGGACCACATCATATGCCGATTCGGGATCCCCTTCGAGATTACATGTGATAATGGGAAGCAGTTCATCGGCAGCAAGGTGACAAAATTCCTCGAGGATCATAAAATCAAAAGGATCTTATCAACGCCTTACCACCCAAGTGCAAATGGTCAAGCTGAGTCCACAAACGAAACCATCATCCAAAACTTGAAGAAGAGGTTAGATGATGTGAAGGGGAAATGGAGAGAAGTGTTGCCCGAAGTACTATGGGCGTATCGAACAACTTCGAAGTCGAGCACAGGGGAGACCCGTTCTCTTTGGTATATGGGTCTGAGGCATTGATACCAGTCAAGGTCGGGGAACCGAGCGTCATATTTTAGCATGCCACCGAGGACTCAAACAACAGGGCCATGAACACCTCCCCGAGCTACTAGATGAAAACCGTGAGGACGCACCTGTTCGAATAGCCGCTCAAAAACAAAGGATCGAAAGGTACTACAATAGAAGAACAAACCTTCAATACTTCGGAGTCGGGGACTTGGTTCTAAGAAAAGTCACTCTCAACACTCGAAACCCAAATGAAGGGAATCTAGGCCCTAGTTGGGAAGGACCGTACTGTGTCCTCGGGGTAGTAGGGAAAGGATCCTACAAGCTTAGGTCTAAAGTTTGAGTATGCCTAAGAGGGAAATCGTAGTCGTTTTAAGTCCAAGGATATATACTCAAACTCATAAGAACCTTAAAAAGCCATACCCTCGATATTAAGGCCGAGGCCATCTCACTCGGGGACTAAAGGCTACGGCCAAATATAAAGACTACGGTCATATGAAAACGCTACGGCCGAAATAATGCAGCTCAGAGACGTCTGACTTCCGCCATAAAACTAAAGGCCTTCAAATACATCAAAAAACTGGTTAAATGAGGCTACCCTCGGCATAAGAAAAGGGGCTTTGATAATATCAACTCCGAACAATGCGAAGGCTTAAAAAAAAATCAGCCTTCGAGAGAACCTCACGAGGTACTCAATTGTCGTCACACATAGACTTAAAAATGAGGTTCCAATCAATCGAACCGTTGAAAATTCGGACGAATATAAAAACATGCCAAGGCATAACAAAATTTTTAAAAGTCTTTAGCCATAAAGAGGGAAATCGTAGCCGTTTTGAGGTCGGATTGACCCAACCTTAAAAGAGCCTAAGGTACGATTTGTAAGAGCCTAAGAGCCACCTTAAAAGATCCTAAGGGCCGATGTTCTAATGCTTAAAGACTGATACTTAAAGAAGTTAAAGGTCGAAGCACACCATGCTCGAAACCTCGCCTAGTTCGAACTCGAAAGTCCCTAACTAGAGCTTAGCTCGAAGATCAAACCCTAAGTGATCGCCTATTACCGATCGTTGATTGAACACAAAACCTAAGGGTTTTATATTCTAAGTCCAATACATCGGACTGATCATCAACAACATCAAATCTCAAAAGAAAAGGCAAAGGCAAGATGGAAATTAACACGAAGATGAAACAAAAAGATTCTTTCATATTCAAATGATGTTCACAAAAGTATATTTACAAAGCTCCCACACGGAGCCCTTACACAAAAGAAGGAAAACGAAAGAAGCCTAATCTACCACCGGGGTCACTCGATCGGAGGAAGTTCCCTCAGGAGCCGCACTCTCGACGGCTTGACCCTCGGCACCCTGATCATCGGCGGCTTCTTCACCCTCGGGGACTTCGTCTTCATCTTCACCACTCTACGAGACACTAACGAAATCCTCATCGAGAGTGAGCAATGCAGTCAATTTTTCTTCTAAGGCCTTCACTTTCTCGATCTCGGTAGAAAGATCGAAACCTTTGGCTTGTATCTCCTCGAGAGACTGCCTTTGAGATTCCAATTGAGCATGGTCAAGGGCACGAGTTAACCTGAGCTCGGCTTCAGTAGATACTTTCTTAGCCCGAGCATTTGCAGTAGCAGCGTCAGTCCGATACAAGGACATGAGTGCATCAGCTTCAGACTTGATTTTGGATAACTCAGCAGACGGTTCAACATGAAGCTCCTTATATTTACGGCTTTCTCCCTTTTCACCTTGAATTTGGTTCTCAGCCGAGGTTAGTTTCGCTCGAAGAGTGTCCTTCTCGGAGGCTACCTCATCCATACGCTGGTTCAACCCGAGGATCTCAGTATCTTTGACCCTAAGCTCCTCCCGAAGTTACCCCACCAGGTAATCCTTCTGCTTGAGCTGCAAGAATTAAATTGAGACATTAAAACTAAAATGAGTAAGTGTAAAATAAGCCCTCAAAGGCTATGTTACCTGCTCGACGAAATCGAACCGCTCTCTAGACGCCTTCTCCGAACGAGCTCGAAGGTCGTTAAGTTCCCCTCTTTACTGACATAGAGGGCCTTGAGGTCATCATGTTCTAGCATGAGCTTCCAAACCTCATCTTCGCATCGGGCAAGATCATCCCAAGACTTGGAGAAAGCCTGATCGTAGAGCAGCACATCCTGGTCACGAAGAAAGGAAATTAGAAGGGCACAAATCAAATACCAAACATAATCGTTAAAGAACAAAGTATACTTGCTTTCGAAGCTTATCAGCCTCTTCGAAGATAAACGAAGCGTCGAGGTCAGGGCCCTCCTCAATCCCAGCCAGGCATTCTTCGAAGATATCATTCTCCCCGTGGGATTCCCCCGCTTCAGGAGTCTTCATGTCCTGGGCATCCCGTATCTGCCCTTCAGAAAAGGATGGGCCTTGTGGAGAGTCACCTACGTCGATCACCCCGAGTGGATCAATCAGGTATTTCTCCTTCCTTCAAGGAGATTCGGGGTTGGTTTCTTCAATATCTTCGACCGAGTAATTTTCAGCACAAGGTATGCCATGGTTATCAGTTGGCTTAAGGACTTTGCCCGAGCTCCCTTCAGGAACCTCCTCCACTCGAGGTTGGACTGCATCGGCAACCTTTAGTGCAACAGTCTTCGGCTCGGTGGCCTCTGAAGCATCAGTTCTTCCTCTTCCTTTGATCACTAACGGGCAGCGATCATCCTCTTCATCCTCGGCACGGAGGCTCTCGGCAGCTTCTGGAGTTAAGGCCAGTGTATCGGCCTTAGACTTTCGAGCTTTGCACTTTTTTGGTTTCGGGGACTCTGCCGGTGTCTCCTTCTTTCTCTTCTTATCCTTGGCAGGTTTGGGGTATCTACCTCGCCAGGTGGGGGCGGCCTCATTGAAACAACTTCTCCAAGGTCTGCATAAGCACAAAGGTTAAGTGTACCATCAAGAGATATTTTCACTAAGGAATTCAAATACGACAGTAATAAAAACTCACCATGGTTTTTGGCCTCCCATCGGTTTCTAGCCAAGTTGCGCCAGACGCGCTATGCATATGTGGAGGTGGAATCTAGTTGTCGAACCCAGCCCGGGAGGTCCTTGACCGCACCAGGGTACCACTCGACGCCTGCATCATCGAAAGGGAGTTAGTTCAAAAGGAAGAGAAAACATTTAATTAACGAAACATGTTCGATGAGTCGACACTTACGATTCATATTCCATTCCTCGGGTAATGGCATCTTCTTAGCAGGAATTAGGTCAGAGAACTCGAACGAAGCGACCCATCCACCCTCAGTCCTTATCTTCGTCGATGCTAGCGAAGAAAACCTTCGAAGATCGACGTTGTAGTTTAATCAGTCCACCTCGATAGAGACGATGGCTGTACAGTCTAATCAGATGATCGAGGGTAAAAGGCATCCCCTCGACCTTGTTCGAAAAATACCTAATTAAGTAAATGATTCGCCAGAAGGAAGGATAGATTTGGCCACGTGTAACCCGATATTGTCGACAAAAATCGAGGATCACTGGATCTATCGGCGGCAAAGAAGGTTCTACGGGACCTAAGGTGAATGGGTATGTGTCTACGCTGAGGAAAATAGCTTTGTAAGTGGTTATCTCCTCTTCAGGTGAAGGGATCCCCACTTGTACCGCATCCCCCCAACGTCAATCAACTTTTACATTTTCGGTCTCGGTTATCAGACTGATATATCGAGACATGGATTCACATCGTCCCGCAATCGAGGAAGGATTTTCGACCTTGAAATCAGAAGATGTTTCACAATGCCCGGGGGTACACTCCTCAACACGAGGAGGTACTACCGTTTTGCTCTTGGACGAGCGTGATGGTGAAGGGGCTTTCTCTTTTTGATGAACTGTCTTAGAATTTTTTGCCATGTTTGTTGTGAAATTTCAGAATAAGAAGAAGAAACTGGTTAAGATATGAACACAAAGAAAGGGTGAATGCAGAGAAAAGTTAGTGAAGATTTGAAGATGTTGTAGAAAGTAAAAGTATAAAAAGTGAAGGACTGGATTATTTATAGGGGTCATCTAAGCGTGTTGGAGAAGTTAAAAGGGGGGCCAATAGCTATTTTTTGAGAACTGTGCAGACATGACCTCTCCACGACCTTTCTATCACACCAATTGTTGACCTCACGTGACTGACATTATGATGGGGATATCGAAGGGTCAATAATTCAAGTTCGTTTCTTATCATTCCATTCTAAGAAACGCGGGGACTATCTGTATGCGGCCGAAAACGAGGGAGTCCAATTTCGAAGTTCTGCTACGTTGAGCCCGAGCTCGGAAGGCTCGAAGAAAGGATCAAGCTCGATCTTAGAATGCACACCTCGAGAGAATATATCAAAGGCCTGACATGACCTACCTAGCAGTGCAAAATCGATGACAGTCAAGAAAAAGCGAGAAAAACCCAAGGACACGTTGTTAGGACGGATAGGGTTTGTAAGAAATAGTACGACTACGTACTAAGCCGTTATACAGCTGTAACAATAGTATTCTTTGTCATAATTAGAAATGTACCATATTATGGTTTTTCTCTCTTATATAAAGGGGACCCCAATCATTTGTAAAGAAGATCATTGACTGGAATAGAACATTCTACTCTCATTTTCTCTTTTAACGTGCTCAACATTATTCTTAAGTTTTATTGTTCTTCATTTATTGTTCATAATTTACTGTTATCTACCGACCTCGAGACCCCCGAGGCTATCGAGCTCGAGGCCCCCAGTCCTTTGACAACATTGGTTTGGTTATCACATTCTCCTTTACTTGCTCTTGATATTTCTTAATTATTAACTAGTATTGGAATAAATCACATATTTTTAAAATCACAAATCACATTTAATTATTAACACCATTGTCGAGGTAAACACGGCTTCAATTTTTTCAATTGCATGCTATATGTTACCAATTGTAAAGTTGAATAGTACTGGCTTGGGGTTAAGTCAACCGTTAGTTGTCCTAGTGGCAGATGTAGCATATATTCTATTGGTTCGACTACATTGAGCATGTATATAACACTAAATTTTTTAAAAAAGTATTAAGATTTGAATTCGTAATTTTAAAAATATAATGATCAATAGTAAGAACGAATTGATAGAAACTATCAAATTTAGATTATGGATTCACTCCCATGCAGATGTGCAATCCTGGGGGGATTAATTGGAATTGTAATTCTGTTGGGCAGTCTCAACTGCAGCTAATGCCAGATCCATTAACGCCGGTTGTCGATTTGCAGGATTCTCTTTTCCCGATTGTTAGGTTGCAACATAAATGTTAGGAATGCAGTTTCTAGAAATTATAACTTATGGAAATATGGCTGGAACTTATCAAAACCAGGCACTAAAAAATATTTCAATTCAATTAAGATAACAAGATAAGGTAACATTTTTCCCCATCTAAGAACTTATCCATGACCAAGCGCTATACAAAAGAGGTTTTTAAAAAAAATTAAAGTAAGTATGTAGCCGACATGCAAAAGACAAATTTTAAAATTCAATCAGAGACCTGGAAACTAACCCTATAGAAAGAAAGTAATGAATCAATCGACTACACCAATATACAACTAATCCCTCTATTTCTAAACCCCAAAAAAGTAAGTATTAAGACAATAATCCACCCAGCAGGTTTTCTAATAGGAAGAAACCCAGTTGCCATTATACAATTCTTGATGAAACCTCAAAACCTCAGGAGGATATGCAACTTCATCCGCAGTTGTAGGGAAGTAGACAACGTACTTTGTCCCAATTTTCCCAGTAATAAACCCTAACCACCAACCATCGTTGTCAAATGCATCAACTATACCGTACAAACGGAAGTTGTTTTCTGGATGTTGAGCCTGAGGGGGCGGCACGGAACGGATCTCGCCGGCAGTGACAATCTCCTCTAGTGGTGCAGATTCATCGTCACTCAACAGAGTCTTGTACTTGACTCTGTAATGATAAGCGCCAACGGAACAAACAATAATTGCTGTGTAGTAAGAGCCAATGTAGCCATATTCTTGACTTGCTACCTCAACTTCATCGCCCTTTTCAAATGGTGCTTTTGGTGCCTGCTGTTTCTTGAATGCTATTGCTTTTATTGCCTTTGAAAGCATCGCCCTTCTTGGTGAATGCCTTTTCTCTAAATCTCTAATTGGTGCCATTCTGATTCTAAGGATAGATTAATGTTTGTGAATGAAAACTTCGAGGCGTTGCAACTGAATTTATATATAGGAAGAGATTTTGGTTTCCTTAAGTGAGTAGGAATTGGAATGTTCTGTTTTCTTTTGGTTTCCTTGAATGACTGGGAATTGGAAATTTCAGTTTTCCGGTTGATTTATTTTACTTTCCTAATTTACTAGGACGTTTGGTTCAAAATATTGAGAAAAATAGTTTTCGCCAAAAAGCAAGACAAATGTTGTTGCTACATTATTTTTATGTTCCTAATTACTCCAATATTGAAGAATTATTTTTATGTTCCGGCTGCTGCTTGTTGATAATAAATAAGTACACGTACTAAGCTTAGTGGGCGTTTGGACATAAGAATTGAAAATTTTCGAGAAAGAGTGGGAAAAAAAATAAGTGCAAACGGTATTTAAAAATTAGAGCTGTGTTTGGACATGTGTTTACCTTCAAAATCGAATAACAATTAAATTTGTAAGTGGTTTTAAGGATACACCGATTAACTTGACACAAAGTGATAAAGTAAGTTGCAATTGAAATAAACAATGATAAAGTAAATTTAAAGCACACGAATTTTACGGTTACAGTCTTGGGAGATTAGCCACCCTCGAATTAGATGCAAATTCGATCGGTATTAGGACACAATTGAATAAAATCTTTAAGAGAAAAAATAATGTAATGCTTGGAATGCGTGTTACAATATCCTTTACAAGTAATCAGACCCCCCTTTATATAGTAGGGGAGTCCTATATCAGGTACAACTCTATAAAAGGTAACAATCTCCAATTAACTGATTGCTGATCTCACGTCGATATATGCCGAGATCTCTGCTGTGATATCTCCGCCGTGATATTCGATCGGTCACGGATATCACGGTCTTCTGTTAGCCGAGTTTGACTACCTGACAATGTTCTTCGAAGATGCTCAAGGCTAGACCGATCCCAAATCATGACCCTGATATCCTCGAGTGCGGGTGTTATGGTCCAGACTCAGAATTGATGATATCCCTACCTCGGTCTAGGCCCCCTATTACCGTATCTCGATCTTGGCCTATCATGTCGGAAATCGGGATGTACTACAAGTCCAGGTTTACCCGTATACAGATAGTCCCCTCGTTTTTCGTAGAGTAGACGACGAGAAACGACATGAGCTTCTGATTCTGACTTTGATACCCCGTGTCAGAAACGAAAAAATGAACGAAAAGTCTCATCAGTCATGTCTTAATGGAACTAAATGCTCGTCAGATTCCGGTTGGCCACTTCTAGATGCAAACCGTCGTTGAAAAACTATAAGTACCTCTTCATTTGTTCATTCCAACTTTACATCTAAACCTTCTACCCTCGTACCTTAGAATTCTCAATACTTTCTCGCACTTATATCCTGGTTTTTTAGGATCTTTGGTGAGAACTTTTGCTCGTCTTCATCTCAAATCATCGAGTGCTCTCCTTCAACTTTCTTTCCTCATTTATTTCCATTTTTGTAAAGAAATGGAAAAGACCTCAAAAACCGTTCCCCAAAAAGAAATGTCTTCTATTGTGCCGGCTACTAAGGCCGAAGAAATTGTTTCCCATGTTGCAGTTGATGAACCAATACAGGAACCCCCTTTTAAAATGTTCATCCCTAGAAAATTCTCGGTAAATAATGATTATAAGGTTGAAAAAACTTCTTCCGTAGCGGGTTGGTGCGAAGACTTCTGTTCGATAAATAATGATTTTAAGGTACATCTGTTTGATTATCGAAGAGATTATCCCTACGGTCCTGATAGATTGTGACTAGGCCAAGAAAATTGTAGTGGTCCCCGACCCCGAGGAGGCCATTACTACCCATGTCGAGGGATACTTGAGTGTTTTCACTTATCCCTTTACATTGGGACCGATGGACCCAGTCATCGTAGACTTCTGCAAGAGGTATGAAGTTTGCCTCGGTCAGATCCACCCTTCAATGTGGAGGATATCGTGATCCTCCTCCAGTTATTTGTAAGCAAAATCAATGGTTGACGGTTCATCGTAGATCACCTTCTTCGCTTGTATAGTCTCCGACTATTCTGAGGGGGGAGGATAAAACCCCGTTCTCTAGCATTGATGAGGACTGCGACCGAGGCTGGCAAGGCTGTTTTGTCCGAGTGCTGACTTCGGACCTGATTCCAGCAGAATGCATGCCGTTCCCCGAGAAATGGAATACAAAACGTAAGTGGATCTCTCTTTTGAATGTTGATTTTACACTTGCTTTTCTTTTTCTTATTGATGTTTGTGGTGGTGCAGCTGCTTGGGGTCCAAATGATGTCCCTCGATCTAGGAGTGGGTCGAGGGTAGTTTATCAGATGCCATACTCCGAGTGTTCGTGGCGCGAACTCTCAAAGAGTTGTTAGGAGTCCCGTTCCCACGGTAAGATCTCTTTTCCGATCAGGTTGAATTAAGCTTTTCTTTCTACTATCAAGCTCTTAATCCCTTTGTTTTCTTTCTTAGGTTTTCCTAAGGATGTCGAGATTAGACCTCTGGTTGGTAACGAGGCTTTCCCGTGGAATCTCCTACTCCGGGGCAGGACGGAGAGAAGAAGGAGAGGGGGCTCCGAGCTCCCCGAGCTAGGAAAAAAAGATACCGAGGAGGACGCTAGTCCGTAAGCCAAAAGAAACCTCCAGTTCCGGAATACTTGACTCGGACTCCCTCCACCGGCTCACGGACGAGTCCGAGGAGAATGAGATTTTAGTGGCCCCAGTGCCATTGGTCCCTGAAGAATGGGAATCAATCAAAAGGGGGAAAACAGAGGCCATTACCACCCAAACCGAAGAGGTCGATGCAACACTAAGGGTCGAGAACCCTCAAGATGTCAGTTCTTCTCCACCCAGTGTCATTGACATAACGGGATCGCCTTCGTTCACAGACTCGATGTTCTGTGAAGCTCAGGCAAAGGAGCGGTCAAATGAGGGGGTCTAGGGAGTGAACGATCCCCTCCAAAGCTTTTTTAATGCGTGGATTCCATTGCCACAGAGGATGTCGCTGGATTAGGTGACATAGAAGCACCAAGGAAAAGTCCGCCTTTAGGGGCAGGCGGGTCTAGTTCAAGCCCGAGACTGGTCAACCGATTCCCTGCCCCGAGTGTTGATCCCGATCGAAAGCGGTCAATCATTATCTCTGTTCTGGAGGATGCTCGGGTCCTTTTCGCACCTGTTGGGGTAGCTAGTTACCTCTGGTGCTTGGCGACTAAAGAAGACCAGGAAAAGATTAACGAGGTGGATTCCCCATGCATGTTCAACGAAGCACAGCAGGCGCTGAATCGGGTAAGGCGTTATTAAACCTTTTCATTTTCCAACTTTGGTTACTTAGTGATCATAACATTTATCCTTGTATTTGCAGGCCTAGGTGTTTCACCACGTGACCTTCCTGTGATACCGAGAAGAGTTGAGCCTCCTCGAGGCCGAAAACAAAGAGCTTACTGAGAAGAGAGATATGTACAAATTCTCAGCGAGCAACGCGAGGAAGAGGCTATGATTCTTCGGGCCGAGTTGGATGCGACTCAGAAAGAACATGTCGGCCTGGTCAAGCAGGTAAAAAGAATACTTGAGGTTAGTGGAAATGAGTTATAATCGGTGACTAATGGTCGGAATCTGCAAGTCTAATAGAAAATCGATCAGATCGACTAGCTCCGAGCTGAGTTTGATGTCGTCAAGGTCGAGACCAGCGAGTAGAGAGGTAGGATGGACCGCCTGCCCTCGGAAAGGAAACTGCCCGGACGCAATTGGCTTTGACTGAGGTCCAGCTTCGAACAGAAAAGGAAAAGGCCGAGGTGCAGGCCAAAACGATTGAGGAGCTCTAGTCTCAGCTGAGTCCGGTTGCCGCCGCCCAAGAGAATCTCGCAAAAAATCTTAAAGCGGCCAATCAGTAGCTAAAATAACAAAGGCCGACGCCGACGAGATGGTGGCTCAATATAGAGCCGATGTCGAGTCAGCCCAGGACCATTTGAAAGACATGGTCGAGTATGAGAAGCGGCATTCCTGAAGGGAGGCCCTCGAGGAGGTTCATACTAGGGGTTTTGATTTGTCGGCCGAGATTGAGAACACTAAGAAGCTCAAGGCCGAGGACAGGAAATTGGCTTACCCTGAGGAAGAGGAAGATTCCGATGGTGATGGTTCCAGTGATAAGGCGGCCCCTAGTGAAGACCAGGCCATTTAGATGGTCAACAAACGTTTTTATTTTTTCTGCTTTTTTGTATTATCTTCCTTTTTGTTTGGGGCCGTTTGGCCCTTGTAAAAAATCTTTTGATATATATATATAAGGCTTTTTTCCTTCAACAATTTATGAGTTTTTCCTATGTTTTATTATTTATATTTAAGATCAAAATGCCTCAGCATGAAATAGTTAGTTCATGTTCAGAGTTTCGAACAGGCCTTGGCTTCGACATTATATTGTTTAAGGCATTGTAGGGGTTTGGTATGAACTAAAACTTTTCCCTAAAGTACTTATAATTTTTTAGATTATAGTTTTCCGAGGGTAGCCTTTAGAACCAGTTAAGAAATTTTAAGGCCTTATTTTTATCACGGGTCTCAAGCGTCTTTGAGTCATTTTAATATGCCAGTAGACTTTTAATTTCGGATGTTGTCTCGTGGGATTGTTATCCCGAGTTAACGGGGCTTGCCTAAGATAACAATCCCCGAATGGGATGGCCATAGCCTTTAAAGTTTGGGCGCTGCCTAATAGGTCTTGTGCTTCGGGCTGATAGCCCGGGCCATCCAAGTTTGTCTTTGGAAGGTAGTCCTCGAGTGGGAGTGATCGTTTGAACTTGAATTAAGGCGTCCCTTGGGATCGATACCTTTAGGGGATCGGATGTAGGAAATTCCTTAAGAAATGAAAGAAATTTTTTATAAGACAAGATATTTATCCTCAAGGTAGAGACTTCTTTTTATTCTTGTGCGTAATAGTTACACATGTGTACAAGCTTTGTGCCTGGGATCAAGCAGTCTATGCTGGCATGTTTCATTTGACCGTTTGGACCTTACAGTAAATCCTATTGATCGAGCCAAGACCGTTTAATCACAAAGTCTATTTCCTTGCTAAAATTGTTATCCGAGATTAATTCCCCCTCGTGTCCGAGGTTGATCATAGAGAAGCCTCGCATATTGTTGATGTGATATTTGAAAGTGATTCATGATCGGCCTTCGATTCTAAGTTAGCACGGTCCACTGTTTCCTCGTTAAAACCTTGCTGGAAAACCTATTTGGAATAAAACCATTTCAAGGGAAAAAGAGTGTAACGCGTGCTTTCAGGCCTAAAAATTGTATCGTTCCTTGTTGGTTACATGCAAGTGTTAGTTCAAAAATAAGTAAAAGGAATGAATGGGTTTGTACTGTACTAGTAGTATCGCTTCAAGTGAGTTACATTCCAGTTATTCAGTAGCCGTTCACCATTCATTGCTCTATGTTTGTGTGATACATTTTCGGTGATCTCGATAATTTGATATGGCCCTTCCCAGTTCGGCCCCATCTTACCCTCGTTCAGATTCCGAGTGCTTAGTGTGACTCTTTTAAACACTAAGTACCAAATATTGAAGTGTCGAAGGTTGGCCCTTCGATTGAAATATCCGACGATCCGCTATTTTTGGGCGGCCAATCGGACAAGGGCAGCTTCGCGCCTTTCATCTAATAGCTCCAGGCTTGTATTCATGGCCTCGTCATTTGATTCCTTGGTTGCGTATCGTAACCTAAGACTTGGTTCTCCAACTTCGACCGGTATTAGAGCTTTGGCGCCATAAACCAACGAGAACGGGGTGACCCGGTACTGGACTTCGAGGTCGTACGGTACGCTCATAGGACTTTGGGTAGGATTTCCTTCAATTTTCCTTTGGAATCAGTTAAACTCTTTTTGAGGTTTTGGAGTATGGTCTTGTTGGTCGATTCTACTTGCCCGTTCCCACTAGGGTGATAGGGTGTTGATAGGATCCTTTTGATTTTGTGATCTTCAAGAAACTTCCTTACTTTGCTACCGATGAATTGTTTTTCGTTGTCGCACATGATCTTGGTTGGCATTCCAAAGCAGCATATGATATGGTCCCATATGAAATCGATGACTTCCTTCTCCCTGACCTTCTCGTATGCTTGGGCTTCCACCCACTTAGAAAAATAGTCAGTCATGAACAATATAAATTAAGCCTTACTTGGTTCCCATGGGAGGGGGATGTCCATTCCCCACTTCATGAACGGCTACGGTGACAAAATTGAATGTAACAGCTCCTCGGGTTGATGAATCATCGGAGCATGTCTTTGGCATCTGCTACATTTTTGTACGAACTCCTTTGTGTCTTTTTCCATGTCGATCCGGTAGTAGTCGACTCTGGTTACCTTTCGAACTAATGATTCGGCGCCTGAATGATTTCCGCAGGTGCCCTCGTGAACTTCCCTCAGAACGTATTTGGTATCTCCTGGTACTAGACATATTGCTAGTGGACCATCGAACGTTCTTCTGAACAAGGTTCCATCTTCGGAAAATCTAAACCGGACTGCCTTCGTACGCAGGACCCTCGATTCTTTTGGATCCAAGGGCAGTTTTCCGGTCTTCAGATATTCTATGTATTTGTTTCTCCAGTCCCAATTAAGTCTTGTAGAGTTTATCTCCCTGTGTCCCTCTTCTATTACCGATCTCATGAGTTGTACGACTGCCCCTGAGTTGAGCTCGTCATCCTCGACCAACGACCCTAAGTTGCATCGGCCTCACTATTTTGATCCCGAGGTACGTGTTGCAAAGTCCACTCCTTGAACCGATGTCATGTTACCTGTAACTTATCTAGGTACCGTTGCATTCGTTCTTCTTTGACCTCGAATGTCCCATTAACTTGGTTTACCACGAAGAGGGAGTCACACTTAGCTTCGATCACCTCCGCCCCAAGCTTTTGGCTAGTTCGAGACCTGCAATCATGGCCTCATATTTGGCCTCGTTGCTAGTCAGTTTCATAGTCTTAATAGATTGTCTAACTACATTGCCCGTTGGTGGCTTCAATATGATTCCAAGTATGGACCCTTTTGCATTCGAGGCGCCATCGGTAAAGAGGGTCCAGATCCCTGAAGATGCCTTCGAGTTCACCAACAACTCTCTTTCGACATCACGTATTAGGTCGGCGTAAAGTCGTACACAAAATCTACCAAAATTTGAGATTTAATGGCTGTCCGGGGTCGATATTCAATATCGTACACACTGATGTCCACTTCCCATTTGGCCAACCATTCCGAGAGCTCATATTTATGCATTATATTTCACAATGGGTAAGTAGTCACAACACATATAGGATGCCAATGAAAATATGGTTTCAGCTTCCTAGAGGCGCTTAGCAAAGTGAGCGCCAATATTTCTAAGTAAGGGTACTTAGTTTTGGCCTCACCTAGAGTCCTTATAACATAGTAAATTGGAAACTGCATACCTTGCTCTTCCCAAATCAGGACTCCACCTACCTCTATCTTTGATACTGCCAAGTACAGGTAGAGTTGTTCATCTGTCTTCGGCGTGTGAAGCAGTGGAGCGCTCAATATATATCGCTTGAGTTCCTCCAAGGCTCGTTGACACTCCAGGGTCCATGAGAAGTTATTCTTCTTATTCAGTAGCGAGAAGCATCGGTGGCTCTTGTCGGAGGACTTCGAGAAAAATCGCCCTAGGGCGGCTATGCATCCGTTTAATCTTTGCATGGCCTTAACATTATCCACAACCGTGATATATTCGATGGTATCTTTTCGGGGTTGATCTCGATTCCTCGGTTGGATACCATGAATCCGAAAACTTTACCTGATCCGACTCCGAACGCACACTTCTGCGGGTTCGACTTCATCTTGTACTTCTTCAATAGGCTGAAGGTTTCCTGCAAATGTTTTAAATAGTCCTTTGCTCGCTGGGACTTAACCAACATATCGTCAATGTAAACCTCCATTGATTTTCCTATTTGTTCCTCGAACATCTGGTTTACTAGGCGTTGATAAGTGGAACCAACCTTTTTTAATCTGAACGACATCACATTATAGCAGTATGTGTCATACTTATAATGAAGGATGTTTTTTACTAATCATCCGGGTTCATCCGTATTTGGTTGTACTCGAATTAGGCGTCGATCAAATTGAGGATCTCATGGCCGGTAGTGGCATCGATCATGCGATCGATGTTGGGTAAAGGGAAGCAGTTCTTGGGACACGCCTTATTCAAGTCCTTATAGTCTACACACATTCTTAATTTATTTCCTTTGTACCATTACGTTTTCCAACCAATCCGGGTGTTTAACCTCTCGGCTAGACCCTATTTTAAGGGGTTTAGATACCTCGTCCTTTATGAAAGCATGTTTGACCTTGGACAGGGGTCTCCTCTTTTGCTTGACTGAGCGGAATTTCAGGTTCAGGCTTAGCTTATGGGTTGTTATCTCCTGCGCGATCCCTGTCATATCATGTTAGCTAAGAAACTGAATGAGTGTTTTACTAGGCTCGAGAATTAACCCCGTGAGCAGTATACCTTTCGATCGGGTAGATGATCAATCAATATGACCTGTTCTAGCTCCTCGACCGTCGATTTAGTGGCATCAAAACCATCGGGGACTATAAAAGATCTTGGGACTCCGTAATCGTCGCCCTCGTCTACCCCTCGTTCCTCCTATTCTGGCGAGGCTAGTATTTGTGATTGCTAATTGGCCCCGTCTTTGACTATTTGATTTGGATCCTCCGATATTGAAAGTGTAGAAGATAAGATCACTTCATCGACTGCGAACATTTCCTTGGCGGCCGGTTGTTCCACATAAACTGTTTTGTCTCCATTGGGTGTTGGGAATTTCAGCACCTGGTGCAGTGTCGAGGGCACTGCTCTCATATTGTGAATCCACGGCCTCCCGAGTAAAGCGTTGTATCTCATATATATGTGGATTACATAGAATTTGGCTTCCCGCACGATTCAAACGACGTTCACCGGTAATGTTATCTCCCCTTTAGTGGTCTCATATGCCATGTTGAACCCGTTCAGAACTCGGACCGTAGTTACTATTTGGTGTTGCAGGCCGAGTTGTTCCACGACCCTTGATCTGATGATGTTGGTTGAGCTACCTGGATAAATTAACACACACTTAATTCGAGATTTATTTATGAGTACCAATATTACAAGTGCGTCGTTGTGGGGTTGCATCAACCCCTCAGCGTCTTCGTCATTGAAAGACAATGTTTCTTCCTGTACGTAATCCCGAGTCCGTTTCTCACTTGTGATGTATACTTTGGTGTGCTTCAGTATAAGCACCTGGGGAATGTCGACGCCACCTATAATTATGTTAATGACATGCTGAGGTTCCTCCTACTCGGTCTGTTTGTTAGAATCTCTGTTCCTGAAGTGGTTCTTGGACCGATCACTCAAGAACTCTCGGAGATGCCCGTTGTTGAACAACCAGGCCACCTCTTCTCTTAATTGTCGGTAGTATTCTGTCTTTTGGCCATGAGTGCCGTGATATCTGACATTAAGTTGGGATCCCTTTGGGCTGGATCTGATTATAGAAATCGAGTCCCTTTGGTATCCTTGATGCGTCCGATAGCTGACACAATGGTGACAACATCGACGTTAAAGTTGTATTCCGATAACCTCAGTGACTTCTTAGGACCAATAGGCCTGTCAAAACTATTCTTGCTCACGAGTCCCCGGTTGCTCTGACCTCGATCACTTCTCCTTACATTTTGCGTAGAATTTCGCTCGGACCCACTACTTCTTTGATCTCCATTGTTCGACTGGTATCGATCCCTGTTTGACCTAGGTTCACGATCGATATCTCTGTTGACTATGTCGATGGGTCTGACGGATTAAACGGACCCCAAAGGAGCCCCAAGTTGATCATTTTCGACTCTGATTTTTTATTGATACCGGTTATGCATGCCGGCGTAAGTAATAGCCGGATATTCTATCAAATTTTGCTTCAACTGCTGTGAAGCCACCAAGCTTCGAACATTGGGTCCTGGTGTAATCTTGAACGACCCAATCATCAGCGAATGGTGGTGGATCCATCCGTTCCATTTGAAACCGAGACACAAACTCTCTAAGCATCTCGTTATCCTTTTGTTTTACTTTGAAAAGGTCTGATTTCCTGGTCTCGACCTTGATACCCCTGGCGTGTGCTTTGACAAAAGAATTTGCAAGCATAGCAAATATGTCAATAGAATTAGTAGGTAAGTTGTGATGCCATATCATAGCTCCCTTTGACAGAGTCTCTCCGAATTTCTTCAACAAGACAGGCTCGATCTAATCATCCTCCAAGTCGTTCCCTTTGATGGCGCATTTGTAAGAGGTAACATGCTTGTTTGGGTCGGTCCTTCCGTTGTACTTAGGAATATCGGGCATGTGGAACTTCTTAGGGATCGGCTTTAGAGCCGCACTCGTAGGGAAAGGTTTTTGCACGAACTTCTTGGAATCCAGGCCTTCCAGTATCAGCGGTGCCCCCGGGGATTTGGTCGACCCTGGAGTTGTAGGTTTCTACCTTTTGTCATTTGCTTTGATTTTCTTCACCCCTGATTCTACCTGTTTTGTCAAAACCTCGAGCATTTTTATGATATCGGGGTTAGTCCCAATTCATTCTCATTCGACCTCTCTGCGACCTGTTCGTCCCTGCAGGTGACTTCCCAGGGCGTATCAGGTTCAATTATGCTTGGAGTGTTGGTTTGGTTTTGCAACTGAGCTATCGCCGCCTGTTGAGCCTGTAACATTTCAAAAATCATCTGTAAATTGATCCCATCTCCCCATTGTTTTTTGTATTTTGAGCTGCCGATCGGGCTACACCACGGACGCTAGTCTCGGGGTCGGTAGGCAGATTTGTGTTGATAGCCACATGCGAGTTAGTGACAAAGGGGTAAGCTTGGATTTCCGACGTGAGGCGGTACCTCCTCATCGGGCGCTATGTTATTTTCTTCACAGTGATGATCAGACTAATTGTCTATACGTAGGGGTGCTAATTGAGAGTTCGACATTTTTGAGTTTTAACCTGAAATTAGAGACACTTCAAAGAATAAGTGTAAAAGTAATATGTGTTATGGAAATTTGCATCAAATAACCACTATCATCCTTAGCCCCACGGTGGAAGCCAAACTATTTACCCTCAAAATCAGATAACAATCAAACTTGTAAGTGATTTTAAGGATACGTGGATTTACTTGACACAAAGTGATAAATTAAGTCGCAATTGAAATAAATAATGATAAAGTCAATTCAAACCACACAAATTGAACAGTTACAGTCTTGGGAGATTAGCCACCCTCGAATTAGATGCACTTCGATCGGTATGAGGACACAATTGAATAAAGGCTTAAAGAGAAAAAATAATTTATTGCTTACAATATCCTTTACGATTAATCAGGCCCCCTTTATATAGTAGGGGAATCCTCTATTAGGTACAACTCTATAAAAAGTAAAAACTTCCTAATTAATTGATTGGTGATCTCACGTCGATATATGTCGAGATCTCCTCCATGATATTTGGTCGGTCACGGATATCATGGCCTTCTGTTGGCCGAGCTTGACTACCTGACAACGTTCTTCGATGTTGATCAAGGCTAGGACCGATCCCGAATCACAACCCTGATATCCTCGAGGGCGGGCGATATGGTCCGGACTCATAACTGATGAGATCCCTACCCCGGTCTAGGCCCCCCTATTACCATATCTCGAGCTTGGCCTATCATGTTGGAGACCAGGATGTACTACGAGACCGGTTTTACCTGTATACAACATGAATATAATTTTAGGTTGTTTTTAAATTTTTGTGAGTGATGTAAGCGAAATTTTAAAAAACGACTACTTATTTCAAAAAAGTGAAAAGTTTTCGGAAAAAGTGAAAAAATTCTCATAGCCAAACGGGCTACTAGTACTTGCATATGAAAAAAGTTGTCTGAGTTTCCAGAAGAACAAACTAACTCAAATAAATAATAAACAACAGCACATTTCTACGAGTGGGGTGTGAGAAGTATAGTATGTACGCACTTTGCCCCTACCTTATAAAGGTAGAGAGACCCTTTTCGAAAATTCAGATAAATAATGAGATTAAAAATTTAACATAAATTTTCTACTAACAGATTTAAACTAGTACTTAGTAATTTCTTTGTTTGCTTGTAAATTAGACGCTCTCAGTTATCCAACTACATCATAATACTTAGAGTTAATTACACTAAATATGACTAAATTTTAAATATACCATTTCTATTCTAATTCTAAATCAAACACTTATACCCCTATATTATGGAGTTCTTATACTCGCATCCCCTCTGAGATATACATTAAAACGTAAATACTAAAAGCAAATTAAAATACAAATTAATCTCTTATATAATGAAAATTCTACGCAAATGAAACTTCATATGGTAAGCAATTACTCCCTCTAGTTCATAATAAGTGACCAGTTTCTTTTTTCATTTTGGTTCAAAATAAGTGTCCAGTTATGTAATCAAGAAAGAATTCAATTTATTTTTACAAAATAACCCCTATGTACATATCCCTAAAACGTTTTTTTACTCCTCACATTAAATGTTTAATCAGGGGTAGTTTAGTCATAGTAGGTATTGTTGTATAGAATTTAGTATTTTCTTAATTGGCGTGCTAAAAGCAAACTGGTCACTTATTGTGAATCGAATGGAGTAAGATAATTTTGAAGTAGAAGAATAAATAAACTAAAATAAAAACGAAACAATCCTATAAATAAAATTATAATTAAATAAAAGTACAACTACTGCACATGTTTAGTACTAAGAGTTTGTATGACTTAATAAATGATTTATAATTATTTTTATGATATTAAGAAATAGAGCAAAATAGAACAATATAGTAATAGAGACAAGATGTATAAGAGAAGAATGTATAAGTTATTTTATTCAGATGTGTTTCTTGTGTCTTCTTCCATGGGCAAAGAATGTCCTATTTATACTATACAAGATACACCCAAAACTCACTAGATACATCCTAGGAATTAATAGGTGCATCTATCTAAGTAATACATTGTATAGAATGTATGAATGGATTAAATGAATATCCATATACATTCCCTTTATTTATAACACTCCCCCTTGTATGATCATTTGAAAGATAATATGCCTCGTTAAAATCTTACTAGAAAAAACCCAGTGGAAAAAAGTCCAGTGAAGGAAATATAGTACACACATCTTGTAATATGCATTTAGTGCTGCCTAATTAAAAATCTTACCAGGAAATCCCTCTTGGGACAAAACCTTGGCTAAGGGAAAAAGAGTACAACGCGTATTATACTCCCCCTGATGAAAACTTTATTTGATATATCGGAGACGATGCATTCCAATCTTATGTCTCAACTTCTCAAATGTTGATGGCAATGCCTTAGGGAATAAATCTGCTAGATTGTCACTTGAACGGATTTTTGAACATCTATGTGATGACCCAAGGGGTCATTCTATGAATATAGACTTTGTTCAAGGCTTAATAGCTATAAAAAGAATAATTTTGAATAACTCGATTTGCGTGCGCAGTCCGGGCGTGAAATCGAAAAGTTTTTATGTGAAAATATGAGAAATAGTAATTTCTAGAGTTAAAATTTGAGTATAGTTGACTTTGGTCAACATTTTAAGTAAACGAATCCGGATCTGTGTTCTGACGATCCTAGGAGGTCCGCAGTAAAATATGGGACTTGGGCGTATGCCCGAAAATGAATTCTGAGGTCCCAAGCCTTAGAAATCAATTTTTGAAAGAAATTATTTTGCTGGAATATTAATGAAATAAAGAAAATAATTAATATTTGAAACCGTTGGTATCGGGCCCGTATTTTGGTTTTGGAATCCGGTACAGATTTGTTATAGTATTTAAATGTTAATTGTGAAATTTGGTGAAAAACAGAGTTTATTTGACGTGATTTGGACATCCGGTTGAGAAATAATGAACTTTAAGTGTTCTTGAGAAAAATGATGAGTTTTGATGTTTAATTCATAGTTTTACATGTTATTTTCATGATTTGATCGCACGAGCAAGTCCGTATGATGTTTTTATACTTGCGTGCAATTTTTGTTTAGAGCCTCGAGGGCTCGTGTGAGTTTCGGATAGGCCACGATATATGTTTACACTTGAAAAGTTTGCTGGTTTTCTGTTGTTACTGCACAGGCATTTTGTGCATTGCGTTCGCGTACCCCCAGACGCGAACGCATAGAGTAATTTACTGGGAGGTCATTTTTGTTCTATGCGAACGCACCCCCCTCCTATGCGAACGTGATGCACACTGGGCCTGGCGGAAGGGGGTTGGACTTCCTCTATGCGAACACAACTATTCTTGTGCGAACGCAGAGGCCTGAGGAGCTAAAGCTCCGCGAACGCAGGCCCAAGAACGCGAACGCATAGGCCGTCAGGCCTGGACCCTACGCGAACGCGATGAAGGCTCGCCCAGCTATATTTAAACACTTTAAAAACGGACAGAACCCTTTTTCATCAAATTCTTCGAACTACACAGCCCTAAAGACGATTTTCTTTATCAAAGTTCATCCCCAAGTTGTTGGTAACCAATTCTAAACTTTATTCTTTCAATCACCCAATGTGTTTCATCACTTTTAAATCAAAAACTAAGAATTTTTATGGTAAAAATTGAGGGTTTGGGTAGAATTAGGGAATTTTGTAAAAATCGAATCTTTACCTCGAATTGAGGTCCGATTTCGAAACTAATTATATATTCGGGCTTGTGGGTGAGTCAGTAAACGTAATTTGGTCTGAACCCCGAGTTTAGACCAAGCAGACTCGGGGTCGGGGTTTTACTTTTTTTAATAGAAAACTTAGGTAAAATTATAATTTTCAATAAAGTTAGTTCATTTAGCATTAATTAATGATATTAAGTTAATTATGATTAGATTCGAATGTATTGGAGGTGAATTCAAAAGAAAAGGTTATAATTGAGCAGTGAGTGGCCTGCGAAGTTGAGGTAAGTGCTTGGTTTAACCTTGACTTGAGGGAATAGGAATCCCCAACTAAATTGTTATGTGAAATTGCATGTGAGTGGTGTATATGTGAGGTGACGAGTATCTATGCACCACCAAATTGTCTGTTTACATGATCCCCTCCCCGTTTTCAACCTAATTGCTTCATGTTTTTAATTGTTTCATGTTCATTGTTGTATTCTATAATTACTTGGCTTGTTATATTGTTGTAAGTCTTGTTACAAAAAATGTTTGGGAAAGTATTACTTGTTTTTCTTGGTTTCATTGTGCTACGTAAAGACTGAGTGGGTTGACATTGTTTAACGAGATGTATATATATATATATATATATATATATATATATATATATATATATATATATATATATATATATATNGTATGTATGTATATATACTTGGCCAGAATTGTGAAAGTTTTGATAGATAAATAAATAGATATGGCTGTGATTAGGGGTGTTCATAAAAATCCGAAAAACTGAACCAAACCGAAAATCAAATCAAACCAACCAAAACAACCGATACTTTTTGGTTTAGTTTGGTTTGGTTTTGGTTTTGGTTTTGAATTTTAAAAACCGATCAAATTTGGTTTGGTTTTGGTTTTAATCAAAAAATAACCGAACCAAACCGACTATAGGAATAACTATTTCAAATTTATTATTACACCTATATATATGTATATTTTTATACAAAGTTTCAAAAAATTTATGGTGAATGTTAATCGTTTGCACTTTTAGTACAGTTCTTTACCTTTATATTCTAGTTTGATTGGTAATTTTTTTTGTTAAGTGTAAGACTCCATTTCATGTTTAAAAAAATATTTTTAATTGAGTCCTTAAATTATTCACCACTATTTGATTCAATTATCATCAATATATTTTAGTAAATAATAGATTTCTCAAAGGGCAATTGATTTGATAGTGTTACGTTGAAAATGTGGTCGCCAGAATATGTGTTTGGTAGTGTATGTCTTATATTTAAGAAAAAACCGACAAATAACCAACAAAACTGAAAAAACGACATAAACCGAATCGAGAAAAAACCGACTTAATTAGTTTGGTTTGGTTTTAATATTTGAAAAACCGACTTACTTTGTTTGGTTTATTTTTAGGGAAAAACCGATCCAAACAGAACCATGAACATCCCTAACTGTGATAAGGGTGGACAGGGGAAATAAATATATATGACTGTGATAAGGGTGGACAGGGGAAATATATATATATATATATATATATATATATATATGACTGTGATAAGGGCATACAGGGGAATTATATATGATTGTGATAAGGGTGGACATGGAAATTATAAATATATGACAGTGATAAGGGAGGACGTTTATATTTTACTGATTTTAAATACAAAGATTTGGAAGTTTATTGTTTTATCCTACTGTTCTCTCATATCCTGCACAATTGGTTATTTTAAATTAAAGTTTGGAAATTTGGAAATTTGTGTGAAATTTTGGTGACAGCTGAGGCCTGGAATAGGCGACTGAGTTATTTTATTTATTGTTTCAGTTTATATTTTCTTGTTTGTGTAGAATTGTTTTATTGCGATATTATAAATATATATTGTCACAGGTTAAGTTATAATTGCCTCGCCTTAGCCTCGTCACTACTTCGTCGAGGTTAGGCTCGACACTTACTCAGTACATGGGATCGGTTGTACTGATACTACACTCTGCATTCATTTGTGCAGATCTAGGTAACAGCCACCAGTAGGGATTTTAGTAGCAGCTATCCATTATCCGGAGACATGAGGTATATCTGCCAACGCTCGCAGATCCCGAGAGTCTTCTCTCCGGAGACCTCGGAACTTCAAACCAAATGTGAACACAACCTCGAAAACATCCGATGGACTTATTCGTGTAATCAAATCACCAAAATAACGTCATAAACATCGAAGTAAACCCCAAAATCAATGAAATTTTTCAAAACTTCCTTAAACATCAAAATTTGCATTTTAGGTCTGAATAATGTCAAACGGATTTCGTTTCTTACCAAATTTTACAGACAACACATATAAATCATATTGAACCTGTACCGGGCTCCGGAACCATAATACGGGCCCGATACCACAAGTTTCACATATAATTTCATTTCCAAAAATCTTTATATTTTTCTAAAAACAATTTCCTTTAAAAATTCATTTCTCGGACTTGAGACCTAGAAATTCGATTCCGGGCATACACCCAAGTCCCATATTTTCCTACGGATCCTCCGGGACCATCAAATCACGGGTCCGAGTTCGTTTACCAAAAATATTGACCAAAGTCAACTTTATTCAAATTTCAACACAAAAATATCTTTTTTATCAGTTTCCCACATAACGGCTTCCCAGCTACACGCCCGGGATGCGCACGTAAATAGAGGTGAGATATCAGGAGGTTTTCACGACCTCCGAACACAGAATTAGCTAGGAATGCACGAGATGACCTTTTGGGTCATCACAATCTCCACCTCTAAAACAAACGTTCATCCTCGAATGGACATAGAACGGTACCTGAATCGAGAAACAGATGGGGATATTGGCTCCGCATATCGGACTCGGACTCCCAGGTACCTTCCTCAACAGGCTGACCTCTCCACTGAACACGGGCCGAAGGATAACTCTTCGATCTCAACTGACAAAACTGCCGGCCTAATATGGATACCGGCTCCTCCTCATAAGTCAAATCCTTGTCCAGCTGGACAATGTTGAAGTCAAGTACATGAGAGGGATCGGCAATATACTTCCGAAGCATAGATACATGAAACACCGGATGCACGGCTGATAAACTCGGTGGCAAGGCAAGTATGTAGGCCACCTCTCCTACCTTATCAAGAATCTCAAAGGGACCAATGTACCTAGGGCTCAACTTGCCCTTCTTCCCGAACCTCATCACGCCCTTCATGGGCGACACCCGAAGCAATACCCGATCACCAACCATGAATGCCAAATCACGAACTCTACGGTCTGCATAACTCTTCTTCCTGGATTGAGCTGTACGAAGTCTATCCTGAATGATCTTCACCTTGTTCAAGGCATCCTAAACTAACTTTGAGCCCAAAAATCTAGCCTCTCCCGGCTCAAACCACCCAACTGGCGACCGACACCGCCTACCATACAACGCCTCATAAGGAGCCATTTGAATGCTCAACTGGTAGCTGTTGTTGTAGGCAAACTAAGCTAAAGGAAAAAACTGGTCCCATGAACCTCCAAAGTCAATTACACATGCCCACAACATATCCTCCAAGATCTGAATAGTACACCTGGATTGTTCGTCCGTCTGAGGGTGAAATGATGTGCTCAACTCAAACCGTGTGCCCAACTCACGCTGAAATACTCTCCAGAAATAGGAGGTAAACTGAGTATCTCAGTCAGAAATAATGGACACGGGCACACCATGCAGGCGAACAATCTCTCTGATGTAGATCTTTGCCAACTTCTCCGAAGAATACGACACTGATACAGGAATGAAGTGTGCTGACTTGGTCAGCCTATCCACAATGACCCACACCGTATCAAACATCCTCTGAGTCCGTGGGAGCCCAACTACGAAATCCACGGTAATACGCTCCCACTTCCACTCGGGAAGTTCAATCTGCTGCATCAAACCACCGGGTATCTAGTGCTCGTACTTAACCTGCTGACATTTCAAGCACCGATCTACATATGCCACAATATATTTCTTCATCCTCCACCACCAATAATGTTGCCGCAAATCCTGGTACATCTTTGCGGCGCCCGGATGAATGGAATACCGGGAACTATAGGCCTCCTGCAATATCAACTCACGAAGTCCATCAACATCAGGCACACAAATACGAACCTGCATCCTCAAAACTCCATCATCATCAACCGTAACCTGCTTGGCACCTCCGTGCTGAACTGTATCCCTAAGGACACATAAATGACGATCATCATACTGCCGGTCCCGAATGCGGTCCAACAATGAAGAACGGGCCACAATATAAGCTAAAACACTGCCAGACTATGAAACATCCAATATCATGAACCAATTGGCTAAAGCCTGAACATCTAAAGCAAGAGGTCGCTCCCCGACCGGAATATAAGCAAGACTACCCATACTTGCTGACTTCCGGCTCAAAGCATCGGCCACCACATTGGCCTTCCCCGGATGATATAAGATGGTAATGTCATAATCTTTCAACATCTCTAACCATCTTCTCTGCCTCATATTCAACTCTTTCTGCTTGAACAGATACTGCAAACTCTTATGATCTGTGAACACCTCACATGACACCCCATGCAGGTAATGCCTCCAAATCTTCAACGCATGGACAATGGTTGCTAACTCTAAATCATGAACTGGATAATTCTTCTCATGAACCTTCTGCTGACATGAAGCATAAGCTATAACCTTGCCATCATGCATCAACACTACACCAAGTCCAACCCATGAAGCATCACAATACACGGTATATGGCCCTGAACCTGTGGGCAAAACTAACACCGGTGTCGTGGTCAATGATGTCTTGAGCTTCTGAAATCTCGCCTCACACTCATCAGATCACTTGAACTAGGCACTCTTCTGAGTCAACCTGGTAATCAGGGCTGCAATAGATGAAAAGCCCTCCACAAACCGGCGATAATAACTTGCTAAGCCCAAGAAGCTCCGAATCTCCGTAGCTGAGGTGGGTCTAGGCCAATCTCTGCTTGCTGAAATCTTCTTGGGATCCACCTGAATACCCTCTGCCGACACCACATGACCCAGAAATGCAACTGAACTTAACCAGAACTCACACTTCGAAAATTTGGCATACAACTGACTGTCCTTCAGAGTCTGGAGGACGAATCAAAGGTGTTGCTCATGCTCCTCCCGGCTGCGGGAGTATATCAATATATCATCAATGAAGACTATAACAAACGAATCCAAATAAGGTCTGAACACTCGGTTCATCAAATCCATAAAAGCAGCTGGGGCATTTGTCAACCTAAATGACATCACCAAGAACTCATAATGCTCGTACCGAGTGTGAAAAGATGTCTTAGGGACATCAGACGCCCTAATCCTCAACTGATGGTAGCCAGATCTCAAGTCAATCTTGGAAAACACTGTGGCACCCTGAAGCTGGTCGAATAAATCATCAATCCTCGGCAAGGGATACTTATTCTTGATAGTAACCTTGTTCAATTGTCAGTAGTCAATACATATTCTCATTGTACCATCTTTCTTCTTAACAAACAACACCGGCGCACCCCAAGGGGAAACACTAAGCCTAATAAAGCCTTTGGCTAGCAAATACTATAACTGATCCTTCAACTCCTTTAACTCTGGCGGGGCCATACGATATGACGGGGTAGAAATGGGCTGAGTGCCCGGAGCCAAATCAATGCAAAAGTCAATATCCCTGTCGGGTGGCATACCCGGCAGGTCAGCATGGAATACTTCTGAAACTCACGAACAATGGGCACAGACCCCATAGGAGGAACCTCGGCACCAGAATCACGAACATAGGCTAAATAGGCCAAACAACCATTCTCGACCATGCACCAAGCCTTCATATATGAAATGACACTACCCGAAGAATGACCAGGAGTCCCCATCCACTCCAATCGGGCTACTCCCGGTAAGGCCATGGTCACAGTCTTGGCATGACAGTCCGGAATAGCATGATAGGGAGATAACCAATCCATCCCCAAAATGACATCGAAATCGACCATCTCAAGAAGTAAAAGATCTACACGGGTCTCAAGATCACCAATAACCACTATACATGACCGGTAGACTCGATCTACCACAATAGAATCACCCACAGGTGTAGATACATATACAGGAGTACTCAGGGAATCATGGGGCATAATCAGATAAGGAGTAAAATATGAGGACACATAGGAAAATGTAGACCCCGGATCAAACAAAACAGAAGCATCTCTGCTGCAAACTTAAACCATACTTGTAATGACTGCATCAGAGGCCTCCGCCTCAGGTCTGGCGGGAATAACATAACAGTGGGGCTGGGCCCCACCAATCTGAACATCCCTGGGTCGACCTACTGCGGCCTGACCTCTACCCCTCATAGCTTGTCCTCCACCTCTAACTGTCTGGCCTCCACTTCTGGCACCACGACCTCCACCCCTAGCTGGATGAGGGGGTAGGGGTGCACCTGGTGCGGGAATCATAGCACGGGAACCTTGGTACTGAGAGCCACCAGAAGCTCCAGGGCAAAACTTGGAAATGTGCACTGGAACACCACAAGTGAAACAAGATCTCGGCTGCTGCGACTGCTGACCCTGAAACTGTCCCTGTCGACTAGAATAACCACCCTGGAAGCTCTAAAGCGGCGGTACACTGATAGGAGATGATGGTGTATTGCGGGATACCTGAAGTGCCAATTGGAATAACCTAGGAGGATGACCTCTGCCAAAGGAATCTCTGCCTCCAGATGAGGCACCACTGAATCGGCCAAAATGATGAGGCCTCTTGTTAGACCCCTGACCACTGCCTTGTGATAAGACCACCTCGATACGCCTGGCCACATTGGCAGCCTCCTGGAATGAAATATCAGTACCTGTCTCTCTGGCCATCAGGAGTCTAATCGGTTGAGCTAGTCCCTCAATAAACCTCCTCACTCTCTCTCGATCAGTGGGGAGTATCATAATAGCATGTCTGGCCAAAGTGATAAACATGGTCTCGTACTGGGTAACTATCATAGAGCCCTGCTGGAGACGCTCAAACTGCCTCTGAAGATCCTCTCTCTAGGTAACTCATAGAAACGCCTCCAAGAACAACTCGGAGAACTGAGCCCAAGACAACGACGAAGATCCAATTGGCTTGGTCAAGAAAAAATCCCTCCACCAAGTCTTGGCGGTACCAGAAAGCCGGAATGTAGCAAAATCGACCCCATTGGTCTGCACAATCCCCATGTTCCGAAGAACCTCGTAGCAACTGTCTAAGAAGTCCTGGGGGTCCTTTGATGGTGCACCAGTGAAAGTAGTAGGGAACAACTTGGTGAACCGATCCAATCTCCATAAAGCATCATCAGACATAGCTTCTCCCTCAACTCCCTGTGCCACAATACCCGACTGAGCTACTCCAGATGTATGAGGTGCTGGAGTCTGGAACTGAGTAGCTAACTACTCTGGTGTGCGAGTGGAAAGAGTCTAGGCCCCTCCCCCAGCCTGAGAGACGGCAGGTGCTGTAGGAAGTAAACCGGCCTGAGCCACGCTCTCCATAAGGCCCACTAAGCGGGCCCGAGCATCCTGAAGAACCGGGGTGGCTATGAACCCCTCTAGGACCTGAGCTGGTCCAACCGAAACCGGAGCAGGAACCTCACCGGCAAAATCTACATATGGGTCCTCTACTGGGGCAGCCTCGGCCTCTAGCACGGCCTCGGCCTCATCCTCGGCCCCTCGTAGGAGATGCAACTGGAAGATCGGGCTGCTGATTGGTGGATGAGGAAGCACGCGTTCTCTCCATCTGCGAGAGAGTGGAATAGAATTTCAATTAGCATTTAGAATTCGAATCGCACGACAGAGAAGAAAGGATGTGAGGTTATTCCTAACTTTGCAGCCTCTGGGGATAAGTACAGACGTCTCCGTACCGATCCCTCAGACTCTACCAAGTTTTTCCGTGAATTGTGAGACATAATCAACCTAGAGTTCTGATACCAACTTGTCACGACCCGAAATCCCACCGTCGGGACCGTGATGGCGTCTAATGTTGAACCCGCTAGACAAGCCAACGTTCCGGTTAATATAACTTATTTATTTATTATTTGGCATTTAAAAGTGAAATACAATAACAAGTAGAGATAAAGTGCGAAAGAAATGAAATGTATCAACTTAAGCGCATAATTTATCAAAAATCCGTAATACAACTCCCAGAAAGCGGTACCACAATTTCACGGACTATCTAAGATTACTAAAAACAACGGTCTGAATAAACAAGTACTACTGTCTCCGAAATACAAAGAAAATACAGAATAAGGAATGAGATAGGAGGTGAAGCCAAGGTCTGCGGATGCCTACAGGACTACCTCAGTGTCGACTGGTGGACTGAAGGAAGCCTCCTCAATCAGTGTCCACTGGGTCCGGTACCGTAATCTGCACAACATAAAGAAGTGTTGGTGTAGCACCAATACAACTGACCCCATGTATTGAGTAAGTGACGGGCCTAACCTCGGCGAAGTAGTGACGAGGCTAGTACATGACAAACAATATCATTTGTGCAGTTTAAATAAAATATAACAGAAATAACGGCAGGAAGTAAGCAGTTAAGTACAACAATCGGGGGAAATACATGCTGGGGAAAAGGGGTAACAAATACAGAGATGACAAAACGAGGCAACAATTTAAATATCAAAATAATAACGAGAGTTAACAACACGAAATAAACAAGTGAAAAGAAACGGCACGGCATGTCCCCTCGTGCTAAAGCATCACAACACGGCACGGAATGTCCCCTCGTACATAAAACATCACAATCACGGCACGGAATGTCCCCTCGTGCATAAAAATCATCAACACGGCACGGAATGTACCCTCGTGAATAAATAAACATAACATGGCACAGAATGTTCCCTCGTGCATAAATATCATCAACAAGGCACGGAATGTCCCCTCGTGCATAAATAAACATAACATGGCACAAAATTTCTCCTCGTGCATAAATATCCACAACACGACACAGAATGTCCCCTCGTGCATAAACAGCAATCACACGGCACGGAATGTCATCTCGTGCATAAATAAACATAAACACGGCACGGAAAGTCCCCTCGTGCATAAATAACATAACGTGGCACAGAATGTCCCCTCGTGCATAAATATCATATACATGGTACAGAATGTCCCCTCGTACATCAATAACATAAACATGGCACGGAATATGCCCTCGTGCATAAACAACATAAGAAAGAACAACAACCTGGTAAGAAAATCAACAATAAGAAACCATAAATGCAAAGAAATAATCAACAGTAATAATACCGTCCTAGCAAGGGACACAGCTATAACCAATCCTACACAAGTGTATAATTTGACAAAATATCTCTCAACCGTTCAAGTACTCAACAGTGTTCACAACCAAGAGTTTCCCTCAAACGAATAACTGCCAAATCGATATTAAACACAATAACACAATAAACCTGAATGGAAATCACATAATTGCTCATATTCGACTCACGGGCATGCTTGACCACAATATATAGGTACTCGTCACCTCACATATACATTGGACATGGAATAAACACGTAGCAAATAAGACTCAACACCTATTCCCTCAAGCTAATGTTAGGCCAAACACTTACCTCGATGCCACGAACACAATTCAAGTCTCAACTACCGCTTTACCTCTTGATTCCACCACCAACTCGCTCGTATCTAGCCACAAGTTACTTAATTATATCAATAAATGCTAAATGAATCAATTCTAATGCATGGAAATGAGTTTTCTAAAGTTTTCCTCAAAAAGTCAAAAATTGACCCCGGGCCCGCTCGGTCCAAACCCGAATTTTGGACAAAAACCCGATTACCCATTCACCCCCGAGCCCGGATATATAAATAGTTTTTGAATCCCACCTTAATTTGAGGTCTAAATCCCCAAATTTCAATATTCTTAGGTTTTATCCAATATTCCCAATAACACCATGAAAACCCTAGATTCTAGGATGAAATCTTGTAAAAAGAAGTTAAGAAGTAAAGAAAATGTTGAACCAAGTCACTGCATGGTTTTGAAGATTGATAAATGCCTACCCAGTTGAACCAGGTCCATCAGGGCAAACATTATCAAACAGACCCATTGGCACAAGAAGCGTACATGCACATGAGATAAACATGATCTCTGAATTATCTATGAACTAAGAGGTTTTCCCCTAAAGCGAAAAGGTTGCAAAGTGATAAGAATAAAGAGTTCGAATTTAGCAACGACAGAAACAATCGAGGAAGTTGAGATAAACACAAACTCTTCCATCAAGGAAGAGTTGCACTAGAACTGAACAACAACATCTCAACTACGGATTCTATAAATTGTTGA